>VUQR01035778.1:17711-68859 GCA_015108515.1 Hemichromis elongatus
GTTCATGTTTGAAGATAACAGAAGAAGCTCACAAGCAAAAAAAACAAACAAAAAACACTAAACTAAAGGAATTTTCATCTTTCTGCATGATATAAATTTTCAAAGTTTGAAGCCATTCATGTATAAAAGCACAATGTAAGTGGTAGTTTCAGTGCCAGCTTAAAGCAAGCTAATACTATGCTAGTTTTCAGCAAAGTCTATCATCATTGTCTAGTCTCCTGGGGAGTCTTCCTATTCCTGAGCTATTAAAACACTGGGGTTTAATTACCTGACATTATGGAAATGCATGCCTGAGGGGGGCGCTTCATTTACTCCACACCTAATCAGAGATTGGAGATGTGGTTGCTAATCAGTCTGACACAACTCTGCTGCATGTGTATGTGTGCGTGAGGCAGAGCAGTGGTAGTAGTGAACAGGGTAGGCCAGGGGTTGAGATGCGAGATGCTTTTCTAATGTGCTTATGGCAATAGCCCACTGGGAGATGAGGAGGGTTCTCGTCTCTGCAGTCGGTTCGATGAATGTGTGCTTGTGGGGAAAGGTAAAAATGTTGCTTTGTTGTTGTTGCTTTATGAGCCCCCCATCCTTTCCTGTTTCCTCTCATTGAATAATTAGAATGTCCTTCTTTAAACAAAATACTGTATCTGCAACATGCAGATTCAACGAGCTCAGCCCACATGCATATCACCAGAAACACGTAAATGTGAAAATGAACGGGGACTTAGTTTAATAACAGGTCTTCGACATAAGACAAGTAAGAAGCAGCTGGCGGAGAAGCCAACGCTCTTAGCAACAAAGGCTATGAGCTGGTGCTTTATTAAGTAGGACTTGCCTGAGAAGTGCGTCAATTATTCTGAGTAAAAATCAAAACAGAAATCCATATTTGGCCACGTCCATCCCATAATGCATATTTTACAGGGTGCGTATTAATTATAAACTAGACCTCCTTGCAGTTTTGCCTGCTCTCGGCTCAGTCTGGTGATCTTTTGCACCAACACATATCAATTCATAGTATCTGTTTTGTTTGTTTTCTACATTTTGCCTACATGTTGATTTGACTCTTTAAAGCTTGTTTGTGCATTTCCTTCTTTGCGATCCTCTCTTTAGCAGAACAGAATATTTCTTCACCTTTTAAACAGGTAAAAGGATCCCATCACAGGAGGTAAAATGTAGGTGCAAGCTTGAGTTTTCAGCCTGGTTGTAGAAAAGGTAAGCCTCGACTGTTGGCAGTGACGAGAAAGAAAAAAAAGACGAAGCAGTAGCTCTTATAACTTGGAGTTTTTCAGGACTGCTAGTGTCTCAGTCTAGGTGTAGCCATAACATGGGAGATAAATCTCAGTGGAAAGGCTCCCCAGATTGCCTGCAGATGGTAGGTCATTTGGAAGTGCCGGTCCATGCTGTTAGGCTGGCTCATCAAACACGTGTGTGGACTGTCACTGTGGGAGCAGCTACTTCCTTTGTGCCCTTTGAACCCTTAACCCCAAGTGCAACCTCATATACCCCTCACCCAATGAAAACAAAGTGGTGCCACTGCTGTGTATTTTTTAGGGCAAGAAAATATTGATAACATAATCTCCACTGAAGAGTGTGACAGGCATAGTATCAAGAAACCAGCACACACACACACACAGAATGAAAAAAAAGACTACTGAAACCACTGTCTCATCTCAGTGTGTCAAGATATTTGCAGAGCATTCATAAAAATGGCTTTTGTGCACTTCAGTGTGCGAGTCCTGTGTGTGTTTGTGTGCAGAGGACACCGAGGCATGGATCTGGGTTGCATGTTTGGTGTCGTCAGCAGAGCCCTAGATCATGCAGTTAAATAGAAAGTGCTAGACCGTAACCACAAAACCTCAAGGCGGTAAACAGATCCACTGTCTACCTTCCTCTCTCTGCCACCTTAACTGAACCTTTTAAATATGTTCCATCAAATGCACATTCACCTTATCCTCAGCAGCCTCGCACATGCTTCCCAGCAAGCTCAGACGTTAATAGTGTGCTCCGTTGTGACTATGGGATAAAAGGTGGGCTACAGAAACTAATAAAAAATCTTTATGGGTCGGGTTGCCTGCTCTCATGCTGAGTCAAAAAAAATCCTCGTGCAATTTTTCACAGCAACCAGAGCCACCGCAGCAATAAAACGCTGCTGGGCCTATCTGAGTCTACAAATCTTACCAGCATTTTCTTAGATTTTTTGTTGTTGTTTTTTTTTAGTAAATACATCCGAGAACAAATGAACTGTCATAGGCGCGCTCTTTGCTTTGTTCCACATCACTCACTGCTGCTTCTGAAGCATGCCTTACCTGTCCACAAGGAAGCAGTTCTGATTTTATCAAATGTGACGTTACACAGAAATACTGTCCCAAATAAAAGACCTAACTGGGTCAACAGAGCTGCTCTTTGTTACCAGGAGCCATATTATCTATTATTCGCCTTTAATTAGAAATCTTACTTACAGCTAGTCTGACAGGCACATGATAAGCATCTTGTGCACAAAGAAGTGCAAAAAAAAAAAAAAGAAGTCCTTGAATAATGAAAAAAAAAATGAAAAAATTGAAGGAAATAAAAGCTAATCATTTGAAGGCTTGACTGACACTTAGACGGTCATTAGCTGTTCCTCTTTTTGGTGTTCTGATGTTTAACATGTCAGCTCTGAAAGTCGATCTTCAAAGAGTCAGTGGAGTGAAGGACTTTCTTTTAGAGTGGGATAATGTTTGCTCCATACACAGCCGACTTTTCCACTCCACCGGCCTTCCTAACAAGCACTGATACTGTGTGATAGCACGCGCGCAAATCAATGCATACGTGCGTGCACATGGAAGCGTTCCAAATTTGATATCTGGAGCAACCCATCTCATGTCTGTGCAGCTCCGTGTTAAATCGAGACTACTCTAAGCGTCAATGATGGAGGCTGTTCGCTTTTAGTAGCTGCTGAAATTCACACAAATAGAAATAAAATTTAAATGAGCCACCAGTTGTGAAATGAGAGAGAGGACACAGTGGTATTTCTTATTTGTGGCACATTAAAAATGCATGCGGCGCCACACATGCTGCCTCGCCTGATAATACTGGTTGGCACTTTTGTTCTTTATATCTTACAGAGGTCCCTAAGGAGCCCGACTGAGGCAGGCAAACTCGCAACCCGAGGTGGCACGATCCCACAAGTCCGTTCACACACAAAACGGCTTCATGTGGGTAAAAAAAAAACTGTCTCAAACAAATAAGTCATGGTTGTAACAAGGTGTGCACAAAATGCGGATAAAATTTTTAAAAAAAAGCTCTATCGTTATCTCGACGTCAATGTGTCAAACTATTTGCTGGAATTTTAATTGCGAGTCACTGGCACGTCGATGAAGATGAAAGGAGCGCCAGGAACGACAACGGGGACATTGATATGGAGTGTGTGCATCAATTAAACGACAACAACTCCATGCACAATGAATTCAAAGGAATCTGGCATTTGTGTGACTGCACCAGATGCACAAGAAAAGTGGCCCAGCGCTGAGTGTTGTGCTTGGCTTTAACATCTATAGTGTGAAGTGCCTGGCAGTTCAATATTCACAGCCTTGTTAACTGACGTGATTGATTTGGATGGTCGGGTTTTTTTTGTTTAGTTGTGAAAAAAAATAAAAAAATCAGAAATCGTGGCCTACGCTGTGACAATATCCGCATTTAAAATAAAAGAGCACTCCTAGAGTTTCGGTGTTTCGTTATAGCAAATTCAATCTAATAAAAACACGTTTGCTATCTACATGAGTATCAGGGGTGGATTTAAAACAATCATTCAGACTGAGAATGTGACTCCATTTCACGTCCGCTCTATTCGCATAAAGCCTTACCCTGTTATTTAGGGCTGTCATGATATCACATTTTCTCTACACGATTACCGTGGCAAAATACTGTTAACAATATAGCAGGATGTCTAGCATAGAAAATTGTAGTAAAAAAAAAAAAAGAGCAACTTTTCTCTCTGACAGCTGTGTGTTTTGTCTTTTTACACAAGAAATAAGAGCCAAGGGAGGCGGGAAGAGAGTGTATGCATAAAGAAATGATTGGTTAGGATATTATATGCGTTATTAACAATATACAGTACGTAAGTCTTAAATATTGTAGTGATTTTCAATAAAAGCAGGTACACTGTGAAACCCCTAAGAATGAAATATGTTCAGTATCCAAAATATTGGGACTAACAGAGAGGCCATTCTGAACACTGAGTTTTCAAGTGCGCGCCTTCAAAAAATCACTCAAAATACAACAATCATAAAAGTGTGCAACTCTAAAGCCAGAATTTGATATATAAAAGGATTAGCATAGCCTTTTAAAAACATGTTTTACTTTCAAATAACTTTCAACTCCATATAAAGTACCAAAAAAATGACACATACGCACATCTGAAAGCTAAAACGCAAACACGTTAAGTATTTCTGTTTTTGTGCTTTCGACTGACTTGAGATCAGAGGCGCCTCACCTACAGGTAAGGGTGAGGGAGTTCCAACGACTCATTCCTGCTTTTTTATGTCAACTCAAGTTCACGGGAGGCCAAAATGACCAATCGGGCCACGAGGAAATGACTCACCGCAGTGTGCACGCCACTAACCAGCAAATATACACTCAGATCCAAGTGATGTAAATCGTGTCAGAGGGTGCACAACTTCTTTGTTTTGACTCATCTGTGCAGACGCTACACTCGTAGGGCACCACTACCCAAGCGTTGTCTAAGTGAACCCCGAGCACATTAGGGAAAAACATCAAAACAACTACTCATCAGTGGTGTCTCCAGCTGTGAGTGTGCACACACCACTGAGAAGAGTAAAAATAATGGTTTTGGTTCACATAATTTAAAGTTCTTCTGGCTTAAAAACGCATGTGGTGCTCTCTGCTTCCCCCATAGGGGTTAAAATGTTACTACCTACCTCAGCTGTGCAGCGAGGATGTCATGTGAAGCACTTTTTAACTTGTATCCCCAGATTTGAAAGACAATTTGCTTATGAAAAGAAACGAGGCTTAACTGCTCAAAATCGCTGATAGCTTAATGTGAACCCTTCTTTAGGCTGTATTTGACTTTGAAATATAAATTACAATATGAGAGCGCCCCGTTAGTCGCTTCTTAAACCTATTCATAGTCTCAATTGTACATGTCATATAGTGCTGATAGTCGAAATTATGTTGTTTTTACAGCTTCTCTCAGCACCAGTGTTATGATGTCTGAATGTATCAATGTGACAACAGGCTCGTGTCACAGTGATTAATCCCTTTCCTCCGCAGGCTTGTCACCATCATAACAAAGCAACAATACCAGATGCCAAAGCCAGCCCACACGTCTATTGTTATAATTACCTGACCTTCAAATCCACATTAATGAGCCCAGGATGATCCCATTCTCTTTCATCATTTGGCTTCCGAGCCCTCCTTTTATCTAACAAGGTCACCTTTCACAACACCGCTTCTCCCTGAAATACACATCCCCCTCATAAATATACATCCACCTGCATCTGCTCAACCCCCCGTCCTAAAAAGGAAGCTTGAAGAAATTACAAGAAAATGAAGATGTAGGTGGGCCGTGCAAAGCGCGCATTTGTATTTCTTCTGAAGTTGCCGCCGAGGGAGAAGCCAATGCCACCAAAGTTAGACGCGCGCAACAACTTCCCGACGATCGACGTGTTAGTTAATAATCGTTTTCAACATTAAAGACGCAGCCTATTAACATGAATGAGAAAGACTCGCTGCATGGGCTCTGAAGGCACAATGCGCGGGGAGGGGGGGGGGGCATCGTGAGAGTAGGGTTCATTAGATGAGTTGTTTCAAACTGCTTCCACAATTTTAATCTCAAACGCACAGTGGTGGTCGCAACAGTAACAAAAAAATGGCTGTGGTTTGGAAAAAACCACAAACAGTTTCAGAAAAGTGGCACACTCACTAATTCATTTGTTCTATTATTCCAGCCATTTTTTTTTTTTTGCGTCGGGGTGATAGAGTTTGCTGAATATTGAAAAGGTGAAACTTCCACATGATATAAATATGGAAGCAAAATGAACAACTTAAAGCTTAATGGTACACTTCAAGTGCATCCTCTGCAAAGCCCAATGACCTAACCGGCAATTTTACTTTAAGCTATTCAGATTCACGCCGACATTTAATGGCTTATTCATTCATCTATGTCTCCATGAAGGGTTCTGAAATTCAGCTTTCATGTAATGTTGATACAAACCAATAGTGATTACTGCCACAAATACCAACATAAATACTCAAATTAAAGTGCATTTCCTGACACGTTTAACTTCCCAAAGACTTAAATCTGGCATCTAAGGAAACCTTAAATCTCACAGACCTTTCATAAGGGAATGCTAGTATATACTGCAAGAGCAGAAGGCTAATGCACAATGGGGAGAAAAAATCTATAAAGAACTTCAGTCAGTATCGGTATTCAACGTTAAACTTTGCTCATTTGACATAATGTTACGAGAGAGCATGATATTCCAATTCACCCCGTGCGAGTGTTTAAAGAGTCGACCCCTATACTGCGGTTTAGATTAAACGGGTTATCTGCAAACTTCACAGGACCAAGTGTCACTAGAGCTCCTGCAGGATTTGAGCCAGCAGCTGCACATTTCTGGATTTATCAGCCTCATGTTAATACGGACCCTTCTTTACTGATGATCGGGCCTGCTGCTATGGTAAAGACTCACAGGCTCCTCTGGGTCTTCACACTCCACTAACCCCAGTGCATAACCCACCAGACAGCCAGACAGTTCCCCTTACTATATCCAAAAAAAAACACGGCTGGGATTTCTCCAGACGCAGAAGCCAGGACAGCATTAAATTGGAGATCCTCGGCTACTGAAGTGTGGTTTCAGAATCGACTTCCTTTTTACATATCGCTGCATTCTCTTTGTGGAAAACTGAAGTCTGGAAATAAGGGTCTCGACCTCGATAGCCTGGGCAGGGTATATACACCCAGTATTAGAGTCCATATAGCTTAAGTGCAGAACATTGCATTAAGGAAGAGTGCATTGTCTTTTTTAAAGCTAAATGTATTTTAACTTCTCTTACTTCCTTAGCAAAATGCACTTAACGGGCACTCAAGAGAATCCATTCCCACCAGCGTCTATTTGATCACAATGATCTAAGTGTTGAGGTGATGTGTGAAGTGAGCCATGGATGCAGAGGCACACCGTTCATGTCACAGAAACTAATCTCCCCGGAGCACCAACTGCAATCAGAGTGAAGCATCTTCTTTTCTGCTTATTGAGCATGAAGGCTAAAATGGATTGTGCTTTAATTAAAGGCAGTTTATCAAAATGCTCTTAATCCTTTTACAGTTCGACTGTACATTTCATGCCGTGGAGCCGAGCGCTGGTAATGCATCACTGTTTTAGTTTTGCACAAGAGCAAACAGTAAGGTTAGCAGTCTTTTTTTGTATAAATACCTACCTGGACTACTCCATACTCTGTTATACTGCTGACACTGTAATCACTTTATTTATTCACAAACAGTTATTTATTATCCACTTACTCAGCCACTTTATTTAAAATAAATACGTGTATATACTGTATATTGTATTTATAATCCAATTCTTATTGCCTGTGTATTCCCCCTCCTCATCTTTAATGCCATGCTGCTCTGCTGCTTCTCAATTGCCCCTTGGGGATAAATAAAGTCCTTCTGATTCTGATTCTGATAAATGCACAAAATACAGGAACTAACAGACATCTAACAAGGACATGTTAGTCTGCTGCGGTGCATCTTGAAGACTTATAAAGCTAGGGCATATAATTATGATGAGAAATAATCTCATAAATATCATACCTGAATTAACATAAATAGCTAGTGTATAGTTGTAGTGGTTTGACTATGATGGGGCATATTTACCAGGCCTGGACTGGGACAAAAAAATCCGCCTTTGTATTTTTGTCCCAGGTAGCCCAAACTGAGCCATCAGAATGGTGCAGATGGTCCAGTTAAATATGTGCACATAGTTGTGCAATTCCTCAAAGCAATGCTAAAGCTGACTAGTGTATAAATGGGTCAAAGTAGCCGTTCGTTTCACTTCAATCTTTGAATTTCTGCCTTCTTAATAATGTCCCTCCATTTATTTTCTTGCCATGTTAACTACCATACTCCGTCCCTTTCTCACTCTGTTTTTTGGTGCTGTCTATCCTCCCTGCACTTCTCCACTCCTATTGCCTAGTAACATCAGCTTCCTATGACTGTTATTAGTTATTGCTGTTACTACTATTGACGGTACAGCTGCTAACGCGTCAGTTAATTTGACACGTATCGCTCCCATCTATTTGCAGTTTCTTTTCCTCTCTTATTAAGCTTTTCACATCCACTTTTTCGCTTTTGGTTGTCTATCTGTGTCAACCACTTCTTCCACACTATACTGTGGTCTACGAGGTACATAAGTGCACAGGGAAGGTAGGGGTGTGGGCAGCTGCAGTAAGAGATTTGATTGAGCAATCCAGTGTCAGTAATGAAAATGAATGAACAGGCTGCTGTCAGCGCTTGTAGGGCCGGTGCATAGCAACTTTAAGCTGGCCCGCAGCCTGTAAAATTATATTAACAACGGGGGGAAAAAATGATACTGAACCATCAGCCCACAAGTGTGTCGGCCACTGGGCTGGCCTGGTACGCCAGATTAGCAGGCCAGCCCAGGTCCTTACCTCATGATTTAAAGCACCTCGGTGTGACTGTTGTGATTTGGTGCTATATAAATAAATAAAACTGAATTGCATTTAGCAAACTGAGTATGTTTTCCAATATGCACCAATATGTCAGAACTGGTGTCGTTACCAATAGATTGTCCAGCAGAGCAGCTCTGACCTCATTGCTTACTCACTCTCAGCGCCGCCTGCAGCACATGTAACAGTCCACGCTACAGCTGGGCAGAAAGCAGTCAAGCATCGTGCTTAAGCAAGCTTCTAACTAGTTTGTGAACCTCCTGTTACCTGCCAACCTTACGGCCTTCTACTTAAAATGTGTAATTTTACCAGGCGTGCCCAAACTTGTGAACACAACTGTATATAACACTCAGACCGAACATTTTTGAAGAACAGTGAAAACATCATGTTCAGACACACCATAAATATCATATTTTGCTGTGCGTGTTTCCTTTGAGTCATACATATATACGGATCACATACATCTGTTTCTCTTTTCTCATTCAAACAGAATCCCAGTGGCTAATTTCCTCCTCTCTGCCATCAGTAGCCTTTTGTGAAAACAGGAGAAAGAAAAAAAAAAAGACAACCGGTTTCAATTGCCTCTTCAAGTGCACTCTCTGAAGTAGTAAAAACACATGGCTAAGACTAAGAATTATACAATCAGACAAGCAGCGTTTTGTCTCGGCAAGGTCACTAAATAAATCTAAGCCTGAATAAGACACACAAGAGGCGACGTGAAGAGCACAAGAAAAGAAAAGGCGTGGGGGCGTTTCCACCAACCTTACTTCTCAACAGTGTGCTTCTAGTCTGAGACTCATTTGTGTTTCCTAAATGAATTGATACAATCCATCAGTCGGCCCAAATCAAGTACTCTCGCCTAAAAACATCTAGTATGAAGCCGCGCTGTGGTCATCCGCAGCCATGTTGGCAAATTTGCAATCACGTTTCAGGCTCACGGGATATTAGCTACAGAGACAAAAACTATTATCCACCATAAGGAGTCATCAGAACACTCAATCCACTGTGTTTGATAAATAAGGCATGGCAAGGAACTCACTAATTAGCCATCATTTTGATTGATAATGCAAGTTAGCTTATTATAGTCCTGTTGTACACACACACACTGCACTTCACTTCACTTCAGAGCATAGTGTTTGCATCCGTTTTGCTATCCAAAAGTCTTCCTCTAACACACTCAGAAGACAGGGAACGCATAATCAGCCACATCAAACTAAATAATTGACAGACATGTTGTCGTCTGAGAGACTGAAACAGTTATCTTGGGGATGCTTAACTAGCAGAATAGATTGACAATGGTTCTATCTCTCTAAACGATATTGCCGTCCTCCTGCTGAACTTTGCAGTACTGCTTAATTGCAGCCATTAATTGGCTTGCCTCCAAGCTCTTTACTTCATTGTTGAACCCAAACACATAGCTCCTGCAGCCAGGGTTAGGTGCTATATGTGCTAAAGACGAGATTTTTGTATTTTCAGTGGAGGCAGGTAAAAGGTGTAGCTTATAGACCGAGGTAGTTTTTGATAAGTCTGTCAGCTTTTGTGTTCCCTTTGTTAAGAGTGCAAAAGGAGGCGGGGCAGTAAACAGATCTGCTTTACTTTGGCAACACCGACTAAAAGTATCACACTAGCACACTGGTTACATTGTAACAGACCAGAGACGATTAGTGATTTTTCTACAGATGCTGACTATAGAAAAAGCTTGGAAATGGAGAAAAAATCTGATTGTGGCGTGAAAAAGCAGCAGATACTGGAAAACTAGTGGGGGCCTGTTTGGTGCTGGTGATATCGCCAGATTGTCAGTAACAGCATTCTGCATAAGAATCAAACAGGTTGTGATAAAATAAAACCTGGGAAAGGTGTTCAGCATTTTTTTTATTTTTTTTTGTAATTCAGATTGTGAGGCCAAAAACTGAAGGCGAGAAACTGAAAGAGGCAGATGATTAATTCTCCTCTTTCGTATAATGGAACTAGTGAGAAATAAAAACAGACTGTGCCAAGTCTTTTTCTCACATGCTTACAAGTTGAAAAACCACAACTTATGATACAAAAATGCTATTCACCAGAACACACCACACTTATTTTATTACTGGGAAAAGGTGGTAGCGGTAAGCAGGTAAAGCTTTAACTAATAATGAAAAAGAAAGACAATGAACAATAAGATCTTGTCATTTGGAAACAAACTTTTTTTTGAAGAGTTGTGAGCTTTTACTGGTTTCGAGCAACATTTCTCCGGGCTTTCTGAAGGTTCTTTGGTCACTTGGTGCTTTTTCACTCATTCTCAGATCTTGTACCTGACCGTTTTTAAGGAACGATTTCTATGTTTGTTAAGCCACTGAACACAAACCTATGACTCATTCAAGCATATGAAATGCACCTTACTCAAGGGAAGAAACAGTGTTATGGCTACACATAACTGACAACTTAGTAGGGGACCAATTTGAAATTGTATCTTTAGGCACTAAAGTGCTTCCCAGACAGCAGGTATTACTCGTATACTGCCACAAAACCCATCATTTTCTTTAGTTGAATCCATGTAAAATGCCAATGACAACACAGTTCAACAAAAAAAGCATTTTTGCACCGATAGGGTAATTACCCAAAAGCTATTAGCTGAAAACCTGCCACGACTACAGTGGACGAACATGATTTTAAAGTCCTTAGGAAAATTAAAACACAAATACCGTTTTAGTAAGCCTCATCAGAAATGGTCTCAGTGGACGAATAGCTGTCAAGAAGCCAATCTTAAAGAAGACAAGCACAGAGAAAAGACCGAGGTGTGCCACACGAAGCAAGAACTGCACAGGCCGGGAGACAGTGTGAGTGGTGTTGATGTTGCTATAATAATGAACACAGAAGACCATGATCCATCATGCTCCATGCTCTCTGGAAAGCATCAGATTGCCAATGATTGTATTTTTCATAACGACAAAAACCCCAAACACACTGTCAATGCAGAAAAATCATACCTGGATAGAAAAACACGGAATAGACTTCAACATTACTGAAGCAATGTGGGATCCTTTGACAAAGAAAGGAACAAAAGAGAGCTTTGAATATCCTTCAAGAACTATTCCTCAGCACTACTGAAAGACGACTATTCAAGAAAGCTTTGCTAAGTAAGTTATACATTAGAAATATAGATAATTAGAATGACAGAAACTCAGATTATACCCTTTTATATTTATTCATTATTCAATAAATTGCTACACATATTTCCCATTTCAAGAGGAAAATATAAAGAATAGAGCGGTGGCTCGAGGCTTTTTCACAGTAGCGCATCTCGACACATAACGGTAAGCACAATCAATCACGCTAGAAATTACTGCACAGCACTACTATTCCCCAATATCTAATGCGACCGAACATGGAGTTGACGACAATATCAACCTGCTGTCCCTTAGACAATTTGCAGAAATACAGAAGCTGTAGCAGTCGCACATTTAATACAGTGGATCCCAACAAAGAAATACGCTTTGGAGAATTCATCAAAAAATATCATGTCAGAGGGCAGACAAACCTTTCATGTAACCACACACGCCACACAAATCAACAGAGCTTTTCCATAGAAAGGCCTTTCAATAACACAAAAAAGTTACAAAGGCTGTTTCTAAGGTGAGGACTCAGCAGTAACCTTGCATCCCAAGGACACATCATTTGAAATGCATTGGGTGCCACAGTGCTCTGATATATCCTTTTTTCCAGAATTAACCTTAGCTAGTCTTTCCTGTCACCAACCAATCAGGGAGTATGAGCAGGGACAGGTCCCAAGTCCTGACACACAAACACCGAGCACTCCTTGTGGTGCCTTTTGCATCTTTACAACTTCCTAGGGCAAGAGGTAAATATGACAAATCGTGCGATAAATTTAACAGGTCAGCACAACACACGTCTGACAAATCTAATCTAATTGTAAAACATTTGTTTGGAAAAGCGTTCTTGGAAACATGAAGGATGGAAATGTCTCGGTGACCTCTATTAGAGGCGCAGATCTATCTGTATTCCAAGGTTACCTCAGTCATGAGTCAGGGCAGTCTTTGTCGCAAAAGGGCTCCTGTGTCTCCAAATTTGAGTGCATTGAGGAGAAAAGAGAAAACTGAAGCAACAGATTGCTTAAAGCATTCACGATCAAAATGCAGTTCAGTTCGGGAGGTGAGATGGATGAATGACCTAAATGGAGTCGGCAGCTTCACAGGTAGACTGACTCTGACTACACTAGTGTACAATAGTGGCTTTTAATCTGCCAGCAGTTAAAAAATGTGGAAAAAGAAAAGTTAAGTAGATGATCAAACCAAAGATTATTGTGCGCAGATTTCACACATGAAGAATTTGATCACAAAACGAAACCACTAAATTTTAATGATCGTAAAAAAAAAATAAAAATTATATGAGACAAGTTCTTTCTGTCTTGTTAATTAATCGACAGAGGCATCCCTTTACAGCATAATAACTGCTACACTGCTAAATTCAGATTTGGCATCAGATTAGTGTCTCTGAGCTTTCTCCCCGAATACACTGAAAGAATGTGACACCGCCTGGATTAAGGAGCTACTTCAAAGAACTGGAAATTTGTGATCATTAATGGAAGTTCTAATTACTGAGGAGCCACCAGTAAAGGGCCACTGCTAGCTCTTGCCACGTTCATCATTTATGAAGCCGGGCTACAGTTTCAAACCTCCAAAGCGTTTAATTGGCTTATCTCTCCTTCCGCTATACAAAGCACAAAGGAAACACAGCTTCAGTCACATTTAGAGAAGCACCATCTAACAGCCCTAATCAAGTCAGTGTCACAAAGCCAAGTCACGTACTATACTAATCAACAAGACCACGTTATATAAAGAATCCATAAAAATATGAGGTGGCAGACAGCAGCAAAGAGAGAAAATAACTCACTACAGACCAGAATGATTTAGACTGGTGGTGCAATACGCATGATGATGCATCCAGAAAAGCTCTTAAATGCATTCTTCATGACTCCCACCACAAGCTTTTATCACACTACGGTTTACCCTAGTCCTTCTGCAAATACCTAATGCACACTTCAGGCCTGCAACATCCAAGTCCTGATAATAGTGTCCAGAGCATCTGTCAGCTTGTCTGATTAAATAAACCCATCACCGGTGTGGCAAATAAGCATTATTTTTGCCACTGCAGGAACTGCCTGTTCAATCTTATTTATGAGTAATACAAGAGAAGAGGATGCCTCCTGAAAAGTGCCGCAGAGTGCTAAAGAGGATGTGGTTTAATCTTCGCTTCCATCTTTAATGAGATCTGGTGCAGGATGAAGCAGGATCCTGTGGATGCTGCTAAAACAACGCTAAAGCTGCACACAGAAATGGAAGAGACACTGTGAGATAAGCTGATATATAGAAACCCATTAGAACTGTAGTAAATACATTTTTGTGGTTAGCTGCCTCAGTCTCGCCACGCAAAGCTCTGTGAGAGAGCAGTAACTTAAGCAAAACCGGCCTACAGACATGAGAGCTGGAAATTCAAGAGCCATGCTAGTAGTGCAGGATTAACCTCTCCGCGCACCTTCTGCTTAAATGAAATGGATCGGCCCAAATTCATTGCCCTCTGGCCGGCATTCCCTGTTGAGTTAGCGTGTCCGGTAGGAGGGCGAGCATGTGCGCATACTTCTCTCTTGTTACATGTGAAACAGGACCGTGAAAGACACCCTACATTGATTGGACATTTTTTTTTTTTTTCATCCATCTAACAGGGTGTGCAAACATTCAATCTACAACCTTGTTGGATAGACTTTATATTATCATTACAAACTCTGACCTCTTTCCCAGAAGCCTTTGATGTTAAAAAAAAAAATAAAAAAATCATCTTTGAGCTCTGTGGCCTGCTCGGGGAGCACTGATACCCTCTCTGTCAATACATCTCTTTGCTTTTCCTCCCCCTTCTTGCTTAAAGAGAGGCAGCATTCATTTTTCAATTTGGGGTAATCAAGTTTGAATTGAGTTAACAGTCGTATGTCAATCTTTTCTAGCACTCCAGTTGCAGATATGTAATCTCCAGCGGTGTCTCCTGGGCATATTTAACTCATACATAAATACAGGGATTGTCTCCTGCAAATATATAATATGTCACTGCTTCCCAGACAGCAGGTATTGGTTACAGCCAACCAGTCTAGACTGGCGGCATACCAGCTTTGAGAAAAATGATCTGTATTTATGTATTTTCTCTTTCAGGCTAACATTTAGCAACAGGAATATGGAGCAAGGTAAAGATTTGATTCCAATATGTTTTTTTTTTAAAAAACAAACACGTGTTCTTCTCTTGCCAACACACACACACACACAGAAAGGACCTAAAAACTAAGAGCCATAAATAATAGGCTCTCCCAGCAAAACCTGCTCATACGGTCGTCTCTCGCACGATAATAGTTAGGTTGGTCCTCAAGGGCCGGTGCTCCATATGGGAGGGTGATTAAGCAGGAGGCTAAGTCAAAGCTAGCAGCCCAGAGGATGTTAAAAAAAAGGGAGGGGTCCCACTGTGGGAGCCCATTGGCCCACAGAGTCTTCTGTTCGACTAATGTAATCTATGATCTCTCCCATCCCAATTAAAAGACGAAATGGCCTCAGAACAGCTGTAAAGGGAGGCCTCACAGGAGTGCACTAACCGCTGTTAATGTCAGAAGTCTCATTTAAAGAGCAGCATCTGTTTAGGCTCCACGCAGGCCTCATGCCTCTGAGCCCGCTAACTGCACATGCAGCCCTGCCCATCTGGAGCATTGTAGCAACACTCTGTCCCCGACTAACACAGCCTACTGACACTTGTTTTATTTTCCTTTGAATGTTTACCAAAGGGTTTAAGGTCAACTGGGCTATTTAACAGGTTACATCTTATTGATCTCTCTGTTAAAAGTTTCCCCCCCTTGAAATGTATGTGATATATTAAGAAGAATACTGAAATTGAAGACATTCAGCTCTAAAGCCGCGGGTGGTGCGAAAGGCTCGGGAAACATCAATAAGTGAAAAAGAAAAAAAAAAAGAAAGAAAAGAAGCTGCCACTGTTCTCGGCACATTAAAACAAAGTACTGCTCAAGAGCAATAATAAACACGTCTGGCTTGAAACATTTCATTGTTCAAATCACAGTGAAGGCTGACTGAATTAGATGATTACAGTGTTTTTCAGAGCTTTGTTCAGTAATAGCATACAGTGCGGTGTATATAATTAATTGATTTCCACAGGTAAACAACTCTGGGTTTGTAAAAACCCAGAAGTCACCTCGGTATACAATTTTACACAAATTGATATGTGCAGAGATCACCAAACAGAAAGTGCAAATTAAGCGCGCATGAGCGTCTGATTCTCAAAGTTATTAAAATGCACTCGGCTATGATTTGATTCTCCTTGTTTGATTTCTCAGAACTGGCCTGTAGATCCCCTCAGATCGCTCTATTGTCAGTCCACACTCCACCGATTCAGGGAACAGGAAACAACAGTGCATGCAGCCAGGAAATGGGCTGCCAAGAAAGAGGAACAGGAGGTCCAGAAAAAAGAAAAAAATGAAATGAAAGTTATTTGTTTAGGAAGACAGCGGCAGGATGTTCACTTCAGCAAATTTGATCAGATAATTCCATAGTTCAGCGGCTTTCAATGGCAAGTATGCCAGAGCATGTTCATCACTCCTGTCAAAACGAGAACACTGATTATGTCAAATCTGAGTCTGGTCCTTTCCAAATCAAGTACCTAGCAATGCTGCCTCACATCTTCGCTTATGCTGCAATCTAAAGCTTCATGTGTGCACTGGGTGCAGCTGATTTTAACTCTTTCCTTCATAAAAACACTGACGACCTCGCCGGTACCCATATCAATAAAGACGTGGTTTGACGCTAATTTAATAGTTTTCGTTTTTTTCCACTAACTCCTCATGAAAACCCAAAAGTTTTGTTCAATAAGCAGGCCTGAAATATCACAGAAATCCCTCAGAAAAGAGCTTTATGGGTTACTCCTAGTATGCTTTCAAAAGGTAAAGAGTTAAAAAAAAAAAAAAATCTAGGACACTGTGTATCTGATCATTTTACCGCCAAATTAAAAGTCTGCCAGCAGCAAAGGCTATTGACTTCAAAATTTCTCAGTTTTAACTCTATTCGGGAACAGAAACTGCCTGCAATCTGCACTTGCAAGACACTCCCAATTCCCCACCTCCCTCCCCCAAAACTACTTTCCACAACCACTCCCACAAGCTACGCTTTGAAGGAGTGTGGAAACAAGAGTTCATGCCTGGCGTCCTAACACACATTTCAACTCAACTGAGAATACATAATGCGTATTCAAGCCAAGAAAAAGGAAACGAGAAGTATTACTGTTGTAGAAATTTGCAGTGTGATCAATTACGTGCTGTCTGCACTGACCGAAATACTCCTGCCTATTCACATGCAAACCAGTGCCTATTCTTGTGTCTTAAAGCCAATATAGCGTAAAGCCTAATTTTTACATGTAACAACAAAAAGAAGCATCCGAAACAGTTGCATTGTCCCAGAGCGCCCCAACCTGCACCCAGCTAGCACTACCAAGGGTTTAGTTGCACTTTTGCATGTGGTTCTGGGCTTAAGTGATTTCATATCATCTCCACGCTGAATAGACGGGACAATTTTCTGAATGAAATGAATCTATTTCAGACAAATTTAAAAGGAATCTGTTTTTCATCAGCGCACTAACTACACATTGACTAAGCGTGTTTTGTTTACATGCTGAGCAGCGTCAGTTTCATTAGCAAAGATCTAAGAGCATTATGAAAACACACATAATAGTCATTCAAGTATACATGCAGCCTGAAAATTGCTCTTCTCTTAGGTTTCTCCATTAAAAAAAATGTGAATAAAGCCAATAATCAAATGTGTGTACCTGATTTATCACTCTGTACAGATGGTCTGACTCATCAGAAAAACATAGCACAGAGCAGCTGGTCAGTATGCATTCTCAGCAGCTTTCTGGTAGAAGTATCGGTAATCAACTTTATTGTATACTCAACCCTGTAATTTTCAGATGTCTGTGTCCATGGCTTCAACATACAAACACTATATAGCTATACACAGTTTACCAGGTTACATAAGTACACGTCTAACTAATAAAACATTCACGTGGCAGCAACTCAATACGAAACTCCACTGAGGGATGTAGACATGATCGAGATGACCTACTAAAGTTCAAGCTGTGCCTTTAAATGTGACATAGTTGCTTACACAAAGGGGACTGGTATGAGAAACTGCTAATCTAATGGGATTTTCCCAAGGAGACATCTCTAGAGTTTACAAGGACTGGTCTGAAAAAAAGGGAAGCATTATGGATGCCAGAGGTCAAAGGAGAATGGCCAGACAGCAGTTAAGAAGGAAACAGTAACCCAAATAGCCACTCGTTTCAACCAAGGTATGTAGAAGAGCATCTCTGAATGCACAATAAGTGACCCTTGAAGCAGATGGGCTACAGCAGCAGAGAACCACACGTGTCACTCCGGTCAGCTAAGAACAGGAAACCGGAGCCACAGTTTACACAGGCTCATCAACATTGGACAATGGAAGATTGGAAACATGGAGCCTGGTCTGATGAGTCTTGATATCAGCTGTCAAGAAACAAACAGGAGGTCCGGTAAGAAAAAAAAAAAAGATGATTTAATAGTTTATGAACTTTCACTGAGTTGTAAGCCAGAGCACGTTCGATACTCCTGTCAAAATGAGAACACTGATTGTGTCTAATCTAAATCTGTCGCTTTTCTAAATCGAGTATCTAGCAGTGCTGCCTCACATATTACACAGTTGCTCTCAATTCTCTGTCTGTCAGCTGCAAAGACTTGTTTTTAAATTTCCTAGGCTGTACTCTGTTTGAGAAACAAACCTTGCTACACTTAAGACATAATATTGGAAAAATGCTCCGCGCTCTGATGAGTCTGAATCTCTGCTGACATTTGCTTGGTCGAGCCAGATTGGTGCAAACAACATGAAAGCATTGATCCATCCTGCCTTGTATCAATAGTTCAGATCAGTGGTGGTGTAATGGTGTGGGGTACATTTTCTTGGCACACTTTAGCACCAGCTGAGCATCGCTGAGACACCACAGTCTAGTTGGGTATTGTTGCTATTCATGTCCATCTCTTCATGACCACAGTTTGTCCATCTTTTGATAATACACCATGTCACAAAGCTCAAACCGTCTCAAACTGGTGTCTTGAACATTACAGTGAGTACTCAAAAGGCCTCCACAGTCATCATATTTTAAACTAGACCTGGGAGATTCACCTTTGGATAGTTCCATCATAAATGTGTATCCAACAGATCAGCAGCAGCCGTGTGATGCTGTCATGTCAAGCTACTTTCGGCTTCTCCCTTATTCACAACAGGTTACCACAGCGGGTAGCTCCATGTGTTTGATGTGGCAGATTTTTATGCCGGATCCCCTTCCTGACGCAAACCTAAAGGGATTTGTGTGGCCTCCTGGGATCAACCTGGGGATCCTCTGCCTGTGAGGTGAATGTGTAAACCACTGCACTATGGGATAAAATCTCTGAGGAACGTCTCTGATCGAAACTTTGCCAAGAAGTTTCAAGGCAGGAGGGGTTTAATCCAACACTAGCGCCATGCCACCAAAAAGTGACCCATGAGGGTTTTATTTAAAGACATTTTTTATACAGTAACAAAAGTCAAATTTAGTCTTCTAGGTGAAAGGAGTCATTGTAAAAATACAAGTTAGCATCTCTAGGATCAGAATTATGGCAACAACTTTCTAAACATGCTGCAGCTGACATGTATTTTTAGGATCTTGTGAATTGGATTATAAGGAAAATTTGCCCATTTTGTGCATTTCTGTTATTTCAGAGAAAAAGAAAATAGCTTTCTATCAATTCTAGCTGGAACCAGCTCAGTAACAACGGTAATTATAGGACAACTCCACCAAGGAAATACTCTCAATAGTCAAGTTTAAAGAGTACATGTTTAGAATGTGACCCCAACACATCTGGCAGAAAATCAAGGGTCAAATCTATATGTGCAACATATTAAGTTCGCATTAAGTATTTTCCAAGTCCCTAATAATGACTCTTGCATGCAGCAGGTCAAAGGTTAACAGTATGTATTCATTTCCCAACAAATAAATAGGAAAAAGTTTGCGCTAGCAGTTCTAGCATACGGTCTCAGCATAAGGTCACAATTACAGTTAGAGAGCACCTAAAAAAAGATGGTTTTAGTGCAAAGCTAGGATCCTCTGCTGCCTACAGCACTCTAGCGTTTGGACAGGGAAGAGTTTGTTGTGTCATCATAATGTCCAAGCGAAAAGAAACAGGCTACTTTTACACAGCGATTCTTCTGCTTACTGTTCTTATATTTATGAGACGGTCGCAGCTGAACACCGAAATCAAAACACCGTGTCACTCGGCTGGTTTGAATTTAAATAATAATAGAGAGCTGGCCTCTACTTTTGAGAAATAACAATGCCGTGCCTAATTAATGACTATACGAGCCACTAGTGTCCATGTTTACCCCTGCACTGTGTCATCTTTCAAGAAGTTGCGCAGGAGTATTTTTGGCAGGACAAGCTCAATTATTTCCTGTGAGATTAATTGCCTCCTACAATCATGACAGAATTTTGACAAAGTGGGTTGACATAAGAGTTATTTTTTTCTCTCCTTGTTTCCCTTGTCTGGTTACATAGGGTTCCTTTTTTGAAATATACATACATTTTTAATCAAGGTTAGTTTGGAAGGGAAACACAGAGTTTAAGATAAGACAACGTGGACAGTGCTGTGTAGACAGACAGGAATTATAGGGACAACAAGAACAATTCAGCCTGTTTATGCTATGATAATACCTCGGATATCACTTTGATTCCTCTCATGATTAAAGGAAGCCTTCATTTTTCTTAATTAGGCTTTATAATGGCCAATTTCCTCTCTGCTGAGAATCCACTTACCACATCTCAAGCACACAGTAAAATATGCCAATTTTATTTCACAATTATCAGCTCATGACTACATAACATTTACCATATAATTATTTGTGTGGCTAATAGTTCTGCACTCATCCCCCCACCCCAAAGCTCCATGTTCTTGTTTCCCAAATGATTGCATTACATAAATAATGCTTCAGGCCAGATTGCAAATTAGTACAATAGGACATTTGTTCCACCTCCAATACGAGGAAGGCTATTTACAGCTCAGCTCGCTGCAAAAAGCATCACACTTGCTGTTTAAGTTCTTATCAGATTTGGAAATTTGACGAGTGCATGGTGAGACTTCGCCCTCACGAGAACTACAGGAGGGAGTGAAATAAGACTTCTTGAAAAAAACTGTTGAGCTGAAATGTGAACAGACTCCACGAGGATTTTTAAAAGAAAAACACTCGGTAAATAATGGAAAAGAAAAGCAAATTGAAAGGAGCCAGAGAGATGATAGTAGCCATTAACAAATGAGTGGCCACTTTTGTTTAGGGAATGTGATGAATCCCCTCACCTGAACTTTTAGGAGTATTTCTTTGCAAACTCCCGAGAGGAAGAGGAGATATTTCAAAAACACTTAGTTAGAGGAAGGGAACGTGAACGTGTAGGTTCCGACTGGCTTAATCCAGCACTAAACAGGCAAATGTAGAAGGACACCATGCCTGGCTGCAGCTCTAATCGTCCTGAAAGAAGGTCTGTGTGTTGCTGTTAAATCCAATTTCTATTTAGCATGAACGTCCTCTGAGAGCTCCAGTATTTCTGCTGCTAGGAACATTATAACCGCACAGCAAGGACAGAGACCAAGGCATTATGTTTATTCTGTGCAAATATTAAACTAGAAATGTAGTTAAGTTTTGGCTATTTAACTGTTGTGTTGCTACATAGTGTAGTCTTCTTAATAGTTTTGACCTTTTTGTAACATAACGTGAAGAAAAGAGTCCGTAAATAAGAAGATATGTATTTGCTGCAAATTTAAAAGTTGAAATTATTTCTGGACAACACTGCTGCTATAGTAATAGATTTGGCGGTTGTGTAGATTCATGCATGAGCCGTTTTATCACTATGTTTTAAGGGTCTTTGCTCGAGAGGATTAAAAACCCCTTAAGATGCGGGTATTAGAGTTTTACAGTTCAACAGCCAAAGAGTTAATGCTTTTGGAAATTGCAACAATTCTTAAAAAGAGCAACAGGGACTTCACAGGGGGGGGGCTAAAGACAGGATACAACTGACCCTCAACTAATGATGCAAGCGTGAGAGAAGACCTAATGGCTGACTGAGCGAGAGCTAGACTGAGAAAAGGGGGATTAGACCTCTGCATCAGGGAAAATTCAACTTTGTGGCCCGAAGCAAAAGGAGTTAGAATAGTCACCCATGCCTGCTCCAACACTGCTTTGTTCTTAGAGACAATAGGCTTAGCCTCCCTGATCTGAAGCTCTTTGGTTATGTTCGCCACCCATTACCGATGCATTGCTATTGCACTTAAGGCAGCAATTTACTGATTGCCTTCAATTTCATATGTAGAGATCTCGAGTTGCTCCTTTTGTAGTGATTTTGCCACGATGTGATTGGCGCGCTGTTCTCGGCTAAAAAGCAGAACCTGCTCCTGATTTAGACAGACGATAAATGCGCACAGTGAATGAAGGTGTCTGAGAACACTTTGTGAAGGTTTGACCGCTGCTCTAAATGAAATGCTCTGCTGCAGAACTTTGAGTAAATCTCCGAGTTACCCTCTGACCTCGAGACAAAGGGGAGAGGGGGTGCAGTATGTCGAGAGCGCTTCCAGAGATTCTTCCCTGGATTCTAATTAAATGGGGATTCACATTACTATAAACAATGGGGTAAATATGGGCCAAATCACCTTAAGCTGCTCCGCATGTACTGCATAGCCTGCTGGTGCCATGACAAATCCTCTCTTTTCAATGGGATGCTTAGCACTGCTGGCTGAAGTGACAGCTTTGTGTCATTCAGATACAAGCCACTTTTATGTCATCGTTCCTCATTCATTCAGTCAAATCCACAACAGTGATGGAGAGAGCTGCGGTGCACACGCGATTCCTGCCATATGTGCAAAAAGACTCATTGCACTTGTGGCAATGAGCAATGTCAGCATTGACTCCAGTGAAGTGTAACAACACTTCTAAACTTTCCGATCTCGCCTGCATTGTCGCCAAGAGCAGGCTCTCTGTGTGTTCTGCAGGATGTGGGGATGAGTAATGCTCACTGGCTCAGAGAGAGACAGGGACGTCTTCTGGATGCAGACTGACACCAAAATCCAATTCAGAGTTAGACAAATAAAAAAAACGAGGGGGTGAGAGACAAGGCAATTGTGTACAATGTTATTGCTATTTAGGGCATTCTCCAAAACAATCGTGTTTCACAGCGGGCTATGTGAGAAAGGATGATCGGGCCTGGAAATGCCTCAAACCCGCAGTGGCAGATGCAAAGTTGACCCAAAATGGACCCTCTGAAAGCATCGTTATTTAAAAATCCTTCACTATTCTCACAACCAGAGAAAACGCAGATACTAAGTAACTGTCAAAAATGACGAGGAAACTTTTTGGTTGTTTGTTTTACTTTCCAGAGAACGCACTCACTGTCATGCACTGTCTCATAAGAGCCTATCGCACACATATTGTTCAAACAGAAACACACTGTAGAAGCAGGGATGTCAAACTCAGTTTACATCACGGGCCACATACAGTCACTTTGATCTTAAGTGGGTCAAATCAGTGAAAATCCCCTTTCTGTCATTCTTACGTAGTTTAACTGCACATTCAATCCTTGAGACCTCAATGTAAGAAAAAGAAGTGCAATTTTAACAATACGTCTCCGTTTTTCTACATGATAAAGAAATGCTGCTGTAGAAAATGAAAGAAATCTCTCAGCATGACTCTTTGGGTTTAAATTCTAAGAAATAAATATGTAAAATTACAGAAAAAGTTTTGGCAGCTCATTGCCCCGACTGTGCTGTAACCTTAAAGCAGAAAAAGATTATAAATTGACAGAATCACAGTGTTTTATTTATCTTATTTTACAGTGGACACGCTTTAAAAGAACAGATATTTCTATAGTCCAAAACTGTTCATCTATTACTTCAATACTGCAATGTGAATGGCTGTGCAGGATATCTTTATCTCTAGGACAAGCTTTAAAATTTGTGAATATACAGTTGTGAAGCCCTGCTTCATATTTTCCAAAAACCACCAGTGGGCCAGATTCTGGCCCCCAGGCCCTAGGTTTGACACCCCTGCTGTAGAGTGTTATAATAAAGGACTGTGTTTATCTCTTCTAGTAAACAGAGGCAGTTGTGCACATAATTTAAGCCTGTTGGTGAGACACTTATTAAGTGTATTAAAAGTCAAAAAAACAAAGCTTTTGGATTACTAAACGATTAGATGAATGGTATTAATTGCTGGTATTGCTTTCACCGTGTCTGTCACTCACTCACAAACCATTACAGGTGTCTAGCTCAAAATCATGGCTAATTTCAAAGACTGGTGCGATCCGACCCATTAATACTGAGCACTCTTGCAGAAATGCAGTAAAGCAATCATGAGTTGGAATCTCAGCGTGCTGACAGCCATTGCAGTTGGTGAGACCTCATTGTGAAATTTTCGCTACTATTTATCTTTGACACCACTTATCTATGAGTCCAAGTGTGCTTTACTTTTCACATTTCATCTTACAACAACTGCATCCAGCAGGCTTTGAGTGAAATTATCTCTGCAAGCGCAAATTAAAATCCATTTCAACAACAAATTACCATACGAGGCCAGTAAGGTCGGCACTAATGAAACATCAGAACTTGTTGGAGTTACTCGTTTCTTTTTTTTCGCACACCACCTTGCGAAGCAGACGGTTGTGCGCTACTCACTGAAATAAACAGAACACTCCATCTAAAAGGTCACAGGTGCTTATCAGACTGTTAGTGCTGTTGCTCTATAGCTAAGAAAATGCTCTGAGAGGCACAGCAAACGGGAGGGACCATATGAAGGATGGGCAGTGACAGCACAGCTACATACAAGCGAGACATGCATAAAGATTTCACTTACACCTTGCCAAAGCACTTATCGCCTGTCACTTTGACCGAGCGTCTGCTCGCCAATCCGGCTGAGTGCTAAGGTAGAGCCCCGCCCCCTCCCCCAACCCCACATCTCATCAGAGATGCATTGAAATCCAATCGCTCGTATGGACTCGGTGGGTTTGAGAAGAATTACCTGTGCAGATTAGAATTAGACGAGACTGGGAAAAAGCCACCGTCTGATCATTCCAGCTTTTCCTGCTTTGTTTGTTTTCCCCACACTTAAGCTAAATAAGTAATTGCAGTCACACAGCCAATCTCACCGTGGACACAGCAAAGCAAAACGCACACCTGCAGGAGAGCAACAACACTGACGGGCTAATAAGAAAAACTCTCTTCTGCAATTTCCATGACAAGCATTGCAATCAAAGGAGTACGGTTGAGGAGACTAAATGGTCTGGATTCTATATCTCAGACACAACATGCGACATGTGTGGACATGTGTGTACACAAAAGCAAAGGACCAGTGTTCAGTAATTTCATGTGAAAACATATCTGGGTCCACTCTTTTATTTACTTTTCTGAAGATAAATGAACTGAGAAAGCTTCCTTTTAGTAGCACGATACATATCATATCTTTTTTTTTAATATACATATAATATTTTATAAAGTGCCCTTGGCTTTATTCATTGATTACCTAATGAATATTCATGACCGCCACATGTAGAGCTTGACATAAAAATCTGTAGTTAGTGAGTTGGTTAGAGAGAGGGAAACAGAAAAAAACTGTGTGGAGGCCATGATTTATAGTGCAGCAGTACTTTTCTCCTCTTCAAAATCTTTCTGTATTATGTCTCTTTGTACATGATGTACGGTAATTCATACATGAGCAGTGTTAAAGTGGAAAGGTTTGTGCGTGAAGTTTTTTGTAATGTAGCTACAAATTTGCAAAGCTGATTTAAGCTCATAGAGCAAAGGGTGCTCAATCTGAGTCCTCGAGAGCTACCGTCCTGCAGCTTTTAGATGCATCCCTGCTCCAACACAACTGAATCAAATGGTTTGATTACCTCTTCAGCATGCCATCAAGTTTGGCAAAGGCCCGATAACAAGTCATTCATTTAATTCAGGTGTGTGGGAACAAGGATGCATCTAAAAGCTGCAGGACGGTAGCTCTCGAGGACTGGGATTGAGCACCCCCGTCATAGAGTGTTTTCTGTGCCTGCATACTCATCAGGGCAGCGGTGACTGCACATTTTGCTTTTTGATTCTGTGTGGGTCAACACATCTGCTTCTGCAGACTTCCCTAGTAGGCATGCATGGGAGTAGGAGTGCATGGCCACTGTCTGCTTAAAGCTACTGAGTACTTTAGAGTGACAGAGCTCTCGTGACAGGTCTCAGCTCATTAGGTAGTAGGCGCTCAGGAAAAACTAGGACCACTTTGTCTTCCAGTATAACAAAAATAGCCTTCTGTAAGTGAGTAAATAGATGAGCCAGTGGCGCTCTAACATCAGCGTGTGACCTGTTACATCTTTACAAGAAACCATTTAAATGACCAAGGAAACACAGGCTAATAAAGAGGCAGATGCATTTCTAAGCAAACAGTTTTGCTGTTGCTTACTAGATAAAATTGTAGAAACACGACTCACTTTGATCATCATACTAGTGTCCAGACAGCAATCAAAAATACAAGATATCAGACTCTGTTTCTTCATTGTGTCTCATCCTAAGAACACTAATACTGTGCCCCAGGGTTATTGTGAAACTTTTGCTAGGCCAGCTTGGCCTTCTGAGGCTGCAAACCCATGCCGTTTGAGTTGATTCAGCTCCGTTGCCATGGAAACGTGGCCTCGTAAACAAAGGAAGACAGTTTGTTAAACATGACGGGGGGGGGCAAGGTCAGCTGGCCACGTGACGTGGGTGGAAGCAGCAGCAACCACACGCAGAGGGTGCGGGGGCAAACTTGTTGCATGAAACTAACAAAAGAACTTCTTTTACTTGAAAACCCTTCTGTTGCTGTGGCTGAATTGGCGCTGAGGAGTAACAGCGAGAAAACTTTCCTTTTGTTGTAGTTTACTGCCATCGTGAGCGGCGCACCTAGCAGACCTTATGTGGTGTAAACCGATGCTTGACACTTGTATCCCCACAGTCATACACAAGTCTCACAGTGACAAAAACAGACATGAAGAATGGCTCAGGTAAACTGACGGCTGGATACGTGAGAAGCTTTAGACGCCTGTCAGACTTTGAGAAAAATCACACAGCAAGTCTCTATGGAGGATTCTGTGTCACTGCCTTCAGAAGAACCAGGCAGGGGTTCAGCAGCCGTAGCCCCAATTATAAGCCAGCAGATGACTGTGTAACATAAAGAAAGCTGTTAAGCTACAGTAAGATGGGAACTGAGTACTCCTCTATTACTTCTGACACATTCAGCTTCAGATGTCATGAATGATGCGACTGATCCCTGCCATCCCACTCAAAGATCTGGTGACAGAAAAGAACTGGGTCTCTCTACACTACATGAGAATAAGAACCTCCTGCTTGCCAAACAAGAGTAAAAGCAACCTGATGCAACTGTAACTCACTTAGTCCAGACTTTAGTTACTAATATTCTCAATATTTGTTTCAAGCAGCACTGGTGTTCTTAGATCAAATAAAATAAAAACTACGCTAATACTCACGCAAAAGAATTCATAACAGGGCGATCAGAAATGAGTCTTTACAGCCAACACTGACATGAGTATGCTCCTGTGGATAAACAGAGAGGAAGAAAAGGAGGCTTTCTCCTGGGAGGGCAAGATAATTCCCAATTGAGCCCACTGGCTCCCACACACACCTACATACGCACAACTGGAGAATAGGCAAGAGCGAGAATATTCATTAGGAGGACACTGAACTCTAATTAAGCAAGGTGGAAGGAACACATGCAGGTGTGGGGTGCACCTGGTTTCCAAAACTCTCGCTTATTCCTGTTGCAGCCGCACTGTGATGCTACCACTGTCCCTTTCTGCAGTGTTGATGTCACTCCCAACCCAACACCCCCACTGCTAACGACCCAACACCCTACATTCCTCTGTTCCTCATACAGCACCTCAGTGGCGCCTGGTGCAGGCGCGAAATTTGTCAGGCTGGAAAGCTGTCCTCACAGACAGGCAATCCAAACCGGGACGAGACGCTCCTCCTGCTTGACTGGCAGATGCATTCCCGCTGGCCGGCTCCAACCCGTCAACAGAAAAAAAAAAATGTCCAAGGCAGAGTGAGACCAAATGTAAAAGCATAGGCATTACTTGTTTCTTACTCTACAGAAATAAATCAATTAAAGGAAACATCAAACTACATTTTTTTTTTTGGTCATTGCTGGATTTCTCCACATTATGAACAGCTGTAAATACTCTGAAATATAAATGTCTAATATATTTTTTATGATAACTCTTCTAAAAACACTAAATACAGCTGCTAGAGTTATGGCTCTATTTGGGGCATCACCTGTTACTACGAAGTCAAATTGAGGTCTGTCCGTATATTTGTGTGTGTGTGTGTGTGAGAGAGAGAGAGGGAGAGAGAGCGAGCTTCTCTGTGAGTTACTGAGAGAATGTGTTTTCAGTTGCCAGCGTTTGTTTGAACAGCGCCCTGATGAAAGCCTGACAAACACGAGGGAATGTCAGTGGACAGCTAAAGTCAACAGACAGACTTTACCAGGGACCCTTGTGAGAGGGGCCACGTCCTCTGACACAACACCGGACCGTCTCCATGCCTCTCCTCTCCCACAGCCTCTCCAAGCAAGACGGAGACTTGCTGATACTTAACACAGGGACAACTACGCTGTCTGATAAAATACAGACATGTAAAGAGAGTGTGAATCGTGATTTAGAGAGTGACAGAGATGAGAAGAAACCCATGAAGAAATACGACAAGGGTGGCAGAATGCTGGGGCTAAATCAAATACAACACATCCCTTTCTACATCGCAGTGCTTTGGTGGTATGAAAAAAAATGTGATAATCTCCCTTCCACTTTAAGTGGACTAACTGATGCAGACAAAATATTCAAGGCAAGCTCCACATACTTGCTTTGAATATATTGTTGAGATTACAGCCTCGTATTTTTGGTCTGGTAATGTACTGTGAAGACCGGGAAGGGCAAACGGTAAAGCAGGCTGGGCAAACATCTAGCCCTATTCAAGTCAGAGCTAAAGCTTCGCCTTTTTTTTTCCTTGGTCCATTTTTGTGTGGGAAGCTAGTGGAGCAAGCCTGAGTCCCTATTGACTCAATGTGCTGAGACGCTTTCCCTTTTACCATTGCTAAAGTAGGCATGAGCACTAATCCTAAGGGGTTAAATGGACCCTCCTCTGGGATTGCCCTTTCCTGGGAGAGCCGGGGGCGGCTGCTGCTGTGATGCACACTGAACTTTAATGGATTTTGGCAGAAATTTGGCTTAACTTTTACAAACTGTGCAAAGGAATTACAGTTATTAGTGCGACACTGAAACAGTGCGTAAAACAATTCATGTTGGATTTGTATCCGCTTATACTCAAGGCTTCCCATGGCAGATATTCAGGTGACAAGCAAGAATTAGAGGAATGCCGCTTATCATGGTAATGAAATTTTAATGATCGCAGACAGGAAAAAAATGGGTCACTGGTGAAGCAGAAAGGAAAGCTGTAGTTAAAAACATAAAAAGTAAAGAAAATTCAATGCAAAATAATTCAACTGGGCTACATTATGAGAGCACTGGAGGAGAGAAAAGATGCAGAATCTGTGTTGCATGTCAAAAGCTGCAACAGAGAGAATATAACAAGCACCTTTGTTTGTTGTGTTTTATATTATTACAGTATATGAAATAATATGGAAGCCGAGAGACGAAGGAAAAAAAAACGCATTAGAAGTTTTGATGATCGTAGCAAAAAGCATCATAAACTACAAATTACAGCCAGAGAGCGATGGATGCCTAAATAGGAAACGCTAGCATTTTCAATATTCAACAGTGACCTTTACAAAGAAAAGAGTGTGTTTTTGAGAGCCTCTTGCGATGTTATGCAGAAACGTAGTGCAGTCAGCTATGATTCAATCAAGAGAAAGACTGCCAATAACACCCACTAGAGAAAGGGACCATTTCCATTTCAAATCGCAGCCATTCTCACACCAACACTGAGACAGCATCAGCGCCTGCCAAAGTCTGGCAGCTCCTGCCCCCAGTGTTTATTCCTATGGCTGTGTATAAATTCACATCTCTGTTATTGCCTGTGTGATTGATGTTGGGTATAATGACACCGCTTCTATTTACCCAACACACCTACCCATCTCTTCTAGCCACGATTTGCTTGGTTGACTTCCTCTCACTTTTACTGGTCGTCTTTGATGGGTCAGCTTTAAGGAGTTCTTACCTGCCTGAGAAATGTCACAGCTTTGTCTTTACTGTTCGTTTGTGAGACTGGAACGCAGAGGGTTATATTACAAGAGGAAAAGCACCGTTTCTGTGCACAATGCCTTCACCGCAACATATACAGCAAATCTTTTTGTCTCTGTTGGTACAGACTTGCAAACTTCTAAGTCTAAACAACACAAACAGACTATCTGAGGTTGTTGCTAAATGACACACAGAAGTCTATACATTCACAGCTTCTACATCTCTGAGTCAGCACTTTATGTTATGCTGTGAAACACTTTCCAATTAAACGGAAGGCAAACCCTCCTGGTATACTTTTCTCTTTATAACTTTATGATTTTTAATTAACTAACTTAACTTACCTAACTGTATTTAATATTAAAAGAAAATGCATACCTCGCTGTAAGTTCACCCTGAGCTTTAACTCAATGCACATGTACACGAGAAGCATATTACCATGCAAGATCAAGGTTCTCATTCCCCCCACGGAGAAATCCACCAACACTTCATCCCCATCACCACTAATGCAATCCACAGCTAATATACACTCCTTTTTGGTGAAGGTTAACCTCAGGAACACCCCAGCAATAGAAAAGGATAAAAAGGGTCTACTCCAGTTACTCCCGGTTTAAATATAACGTGTCATTCACAACTCCACCACAAGCACCTTACACTCTTGCGCTAATAGGCAGGTGGCTAGTCGACGTCTATTTCTTTCAGGAAAGTCAGAAATGTCCCCTCTTTTCACCCATTCCTTTTCTTCCCCTCATCACCGCTTTCTATGGAGCTTCCTTTGATGTGGCTCCTGGCTGTGGAGGAATAAGATACCTGATATGCAAGCCACTTGAGACGAGAGCTGAAGCGCTGGTGTCAGACACTGAGGCATAGACGCGACCTTTTTGTTGCAGTGGTTGGAGGTGTTACCCAAAAACACCTTCAAGTGGCGTTTAATGTCAGTCAAGCGGCCCCAGTAAAGTAAAGTAGAGTGAAGTAAAGTGGAGTGAAGTGAAAACCCTTTATAGAAAATATCAACATAAATCTACCCAGCTTTGACAGAAAACCTCATCAGCGCTGAATTATTTCATTGTAGACAATCATGCAGAATCAGTGAAGTAGATAATGTAAATGCCTTTTAAGTAGATGACTGAAGTATCATATCCCAACTGAGAGCACTATTGTGCTCAGCGGTGGAAAAACCCAAATAGAAATCATTTATTTAAAAAAAAAAAAGGTAATTTTTGATATGACTCCAGAGAGTAAACAGAGTGATCCAGATCACACAGTAAGTAAAGTAAGCCAGTGTTTGGCATACATAAGTGAAGAGTTTGATCTCATTGATGGCAGCTCTGTGTGACAAGAGTTCCCTTCTGTAGTCTTACACCCCTCCCACCCCCTACTCACTCTTTACCCAAAATGCTGTTCCCATAGAGCCACACTTCCTGTTTGTGATCCAATCAACAGGCCCATTACAGACTGTGAGGTGCTGTATAATCTATCTTATCTTATCTAGAAGAGAAAAGACTCTGTTTGTTTCACGAGATAACATTAAGTCACAGTTCCTCTTCTTCTTCTTCTAGCTTTAAAACCCCGAGTGACCCTTTCATAAGCCAAGTCCAAAGTACTAAAATCACCCATATACTGAAATATTGCATTGCTCAGTTAAAGCATTGGGAAACTGCATGTTTGTCTTTGAGGCCCCGTCTGCGTCTCCACAAACAAAGATGCCGAGTTAGGGTAATGACACGTTTATGGCAGAAAAAGGAAAACAGTTACAAAGCAAAAGAAAAAGGTTTCAATTAGCTGCATTGGAGATGTACGCTGAGCTGCGAAAACACTGTATGGTAATTCTACCTTTTATCTCCTTTATTGTGCTGATTAGTGCGATGGGGGGAGAGTGCTCTATCTAATCTGATCACAGAGCATTGTGTTTGGGGGTCATTAACCTATGGGAGGTCCTGAGGTTGACAAGTCACCTCCTAGCCCTCCCCCCTTTTACCTTCTTCGTGGAACTCGTTCATCCCCGAGTTCCTCTGTGTCCGCAGAAAACACAACAGGAACCACAAAAACAGCCAAAGAAAACAAAAGACGAGAGGAAAAACAGCCGACGGGGCTATTTGCATGCCTTGTCATTCTTTCACAAACACAAGGCCCAAATGACTACTGACCGAGGCCACTGGGCTTGCATGAGCAGCAGGATGTCAGTCTCTTTAGTCTAGCTGCTGTTGGCTCTTTTTTTCCACCCCTCTGACCTTCATCCCAGTACCAAGAGATTAAGGGGTTAGGCTAACCTTTGACATCTGGGATCTGCATCAGAAAAGACCAGCATCTTACTGTACGGTAGAAAAAAAATGCCTGTGGCAAAGCAACGTTTCATGTCACTGGAATCTGCATATGCATACGGATCCAACAAGCTTCATCAGTCAGAGCTTCCTCTTCATAACCATTTTGAGCAATACTAGTCATCTTTACAATTCCATGTATACATACCAGCACTAATGAAACCCAACACATGTCTGCTTTAACCTATTCAATGATATTATATTTTATCCCACAAACTCTCATTTTTATCCCTGTCGCAAATGACATATTCTAACAGAACCAATACCACTTCTTATCCACAAATCGCAGGTAAGCTGATGTGATACTGTGAAAGGGTGCCTGTCAGAATGACAAAGCGCAAATAAAAAAATAAAAAAAAAACCAGCAAAGATTGCCTGTAGAGGACGAATATGCAAATAAAGCAAGCGGTAAATAAAAAACAAAGTGGGGGTTTTGGCAGCAGCCTTTTACGTGTTCCCCTTAATTTGGCATCGTTTAAGAACACAGAAAGTCTATCGATACCGAATTCCAGTCAGAGCACAGAAGGAGACATGGGGGGGAAAAAAACAACAAATAAATAAAAATCAGTCTTCATTTTCCCCTGCGAGCCCCTGAGCACTTTAGAGGACTATTGTATTTCACATAAGCTTTTCTGTGAATGTTAAGCTTAAGTGACAAATAAATGAAAAGTTGAGGGAGTTAAAAAAAAAACAAAAAAAAAACATAATAATGATATCCATAGCGCCGAGCTTACATAGCACCAATCAGGCTGGGTCCATTTGTTCTGGAAGACAGTGAAAAAAGTAGGACACCTAAGCCTGCCAACTGCAAACCCAGTCTATTGACCACAGCATGAGCACAAAAGTAAATCAATTACCTGGTCGAATGCCTGTCGTGAGCGACAAAAACTGTTCTCAGGACAGTCAAATAAAAGAACAAAACCGAGTGCACTTTATCACCTGTTTGTTGCTATCAGAACCCAAAAGGCACTTTAGCTAACATTACCAAAAATTAAGAGGCAAAACAAAGTGTGTTGTCGAAACACGGTGAAACTAGCCAGACAGACTGAAGCGTGTCCTTGGGAAACCACAGCACATATCCTCTTGAACAAAAAGATGAACAAGGCAACAGATTTTTCCCCTGGTCCTGAGATAACTGAAACCCAACACCATCACCCTCCAGTGGGGCTCTTTGTACATCTAGAGAAGGTCTCTCAACAGCTGCTGACAGATGTGTCTGCAGTCAGTTTAGGAGAGGAAGCCACACCGAGGTCAGGCTGGGGTTTTGCAGCCGCCAAGGAGGAAGACACGGATCAGCCCGTGATGTCCGAGACTGACCTCTTCTCACCTCGCAGGCCTGGTCGCCGCACCTGAACTAATAAAAGACAGCTACGTTTGTTAATAAAGCGGCAAAAAAAAAAAAAAGACAGCCTCAGTGGGAACTTCTTTATACAACAGAAATTGCATTTCATACAGATTTGCCTCCAAGTGAACAATATACAGGCAGACAGTTTATACTTGTCTAGAGATCCCTTTGTGTTTCAAACAAAAGTGAGAGCCACTCCAGCTGGAAAGCAAACAAATCTGAAAAACACCACTGGAGGTCTAAGTAGTTTTGGCAGATGCTCCAGGCTTAAGTGTCTGTTCAATCAGCCACTCCAGTTAAGATGGCAATCATGGTTTAACTGTGTGCTGATGTGTTGAGGCTGGAGTTGGATCATGTTCTATCCTGGCAAAATAACTGGGCATGAAATGTCAGCAGTGGTCAGAAACTTCGTCATTGTGGTTGTAGCACTCCTCCCTATCCTAACGAGGCCATAACAATAACTAGGAGGAGAGGTCCTCATCGGCTCATGAACAGACGATGGAAGACCCAGTAACAAAAGCAGAGATGGGGTTTTAAACGCTTTAATAATTGACTTTTTGCTCTTGATTGTATGTTAGGAATCTAAATCCATTAACAGCATTTTTCTAGGCATGCATACTTTGTAATTTTCTGCAGCCGGCCTCAGTCTGCACAGTGTCTGTTTAATTCCTTTGAGCTGTTGTAAGAGCATGCTATTTTTGAGCCTCTATGCTACTTTACTGCTTTTCTTCCTCTTTGCCTTTTCTTTAAACTGTCATTAATTATTACAGGGCAACTGCTCTCTCTTATGACAAACAGGATGCATGATAAATTTTATGCTTGATATTTTAGTCTCCTCAGAACAAGCGAATAACACCTCTCTAACAAACCTGTTTGTTTACTGAAAATGGATGTAGACCCTCCAGGCATTCAGAGCTGAATAGTATAATAGGCTTGAGGTAATTAACAAAAAGTGGTATTGGCAGGAGTGAATGACACGCAAGAGAGGAGTCTCCACATTGCACCGACAGCTGCATACATCACGCAGATCTGATTATTGACCCAATGCCACTGACAGGAAGCTGATATTCAGCAGCAGATGAACAGAGCTGCTCCACTGCAGCTCAGTGCGCCCGGCTGTGGTGTCTGCCCTGTCAGTTCGCCAGAGGGGGAAACACTGGAGATGACGCAGGGCAGGACAGAGTGTTGGTTGGGTCAACTCTTCTGTACAGTCCTTTGACTAACAGGATGAGTCAGTGTTGCTCGGGGCCCAGAAGGAAGCAAACCAACAGTTTGGCCTCGTTTAACTACGAAACCGAACAGGGTTAAAGAGAAGGCGCGGGGGGCAAGAAACAGTTCAGGTATCTCTGAGCAACAGATACCTCCATCATGTATAAACGCAGAGACACACTCTTACAGATCCTCTATAAGTGCTCAGCCACATAAACAGAGTCAGCCACACATTAGGAATTAGCAACACGGCCCTAAATTCTTGTGATGAATTATTCTGGCTCACTGCGACAACATCATCCAATATTCATTACCTGTCAAACTTTTAAAAAAAAAAGATATAATCCTACTCTTGCGGCATGAAGCAGTTCAAGCGTTTGAAATGTTGGATTTTAGACTTTAGCAAAGAAGAAAAAGAAACAAAGATTACTGATAAATGATGACATCTAACCCCTCTTATCCCACAAAAAAAAAAAAAAAATCCAAACTGATCATCAATTATCCTGGCACATCTGAAACGAACACCTAATGATAATAACAGCTGCTGATATCTCTTCCTTAAGCAAACCACTGCCGGAAAAGTGCTTAGGGCGTATCTCATTTCCACCAGCATGCACGCACATACTGTACATCTCCAGTTGTTTTCCCCCCCCACCTCTTTGTCTTTTTATGCCAGCCAGCATCGCTTCCCAACCAGTGACTACTCGCTCATCTTAAGTGCACACATCTAACAAGGATGAGAGTGGCTTTCCCCTTTCCTCCACTCCCTCTAGTGTATCCAAACAACACTGCATCGTGCATCTCCAAAAGAGAGAGAAAGAGAGAGAGAGAGAGGGAGGGAGAGAGACCCCGCCTCCGTATGACATCAGTGCTCTATTGAAGCAAAGCTAGAGGCAAACACAACTCCACATTTGTATTGAGATCTATCCGTGCACCTATGTCCTCGCACAGCCAGCAGATTGTGTATGCGTGTGATGGGGTCACCAGTAAACATAGCAGTGGCGCTTCTGATAAACTCTGAATAGCTCTAGCCTTGTGAGGGAGTGTGGACTTTTTTTTTTAATTATTATTTTTATTTTTTCATTTGTATTTTTCGGGATCTGAATTTAAGCGTGGATTGGATTATTATTTTTCACGCTGTGAAGCTAAATATAAGAGGATACCTGTTACTTTCCATTTTTGGTTGATTAAGTTGAGGTAAGTGCGGAGTTGGGGTTTTTTTGTTTTGTTTTGGGCTTTTATTTTTTTATTTTTTGATGGTACAGTCCTATTGGGAATGCATCCTTTTCATCTTTTTGGATCTTATTTCTGGCAAAAGGAATTGAAAGTAATGCGGAATCCTCAGGAGTTGCTTGTATCTAATTAGTTGCCCTCTTTCCCTCCTTATTTCTAACACTCGGCTCAGGCGAGGAATACTGCGTTTCTTAGAGGTGACTGTCTCAGGGCGATCTTTATTAAAAAATAAATCTCAAGTGCACTTTTTCTTCTTCTAAAATATCCAAATTAGGGACTCTCTCTCACACACACGCACACACACTGAGCGTAGACACTCTTCCCAGATTGCCAGATAGAAATCTGTCTGATTTCTATCTTCTCTTCGTCTCAATCCCCCCCTCTCGGTGCCTACAACTTGCTATAGGGTACTGCGTCCCTCTGTTTTTTCCAGCGTGTCTCTCTGGGAGCAAACACCCGGTCTGCTTCTCCTGTCTGTTTCTGCCTCAGTGTCGCAGCGCGAGAAGACACCCCGGCGTGCTGCGGGAATTGAAGCGCAGATCCCGCGGAGTCAGACACGGAGAGGCAGCTGGAAAAAAAGAAAAAAAAAACAAGAAAAGGGGAAAAACAAAAAAACAAAAAAAAAACAACTCCGCTGAAAGCGTCTGCACAATCACAGTCTAGACGACTCGGTTCGGACCCGCCACTATTCATGCAACCTACTAGGGAGTTAAATTTGTAGGCTGCCGAGCAACTGTAAACACAACCCCAGGTTTGGACGCCCCATCGCCAGCCTCCTCTGCTACTAAAATAATAATAATCATCATCATCATAGGCAGTGAGAGCTTTTCCCTGCTGCACGGGCGTAGTCAAAAAAAAAAGTAGAAGCCCTTAAAATGCACAAAGTTAAATCGACTTAAGTTTCATCCATTCACTCATAATCAGCGGCTCATTCAACGCACTTTATGTCACATTAACGAGCATTTAAAACAAACGTGTGGCATTTCGGTGCAGCTGCAGCTCTGCAGCTCTGCGCGACGCCGTGACAGCCGTGTTATTAAAGCATCAAGAAATAAAAGCGCCTTTACAGTCAGCGATAGCTTCACTCGATCCCAGCCTGTCACGTTAACGAAAAGCCGTGTTCGTCTCTGTGCATGCAAACTGATCACCAGCCCAGCAATGCCATAAAACTGGACGCCTTCTTAGCAGCAGCACCAGGACAGGGACAGTGGTTAATCCAATTTAACACAGCCTTTTATCTTCGTGAGACGATAAGGTCATCCAGGCTTTGAACAACATATCTGTATACGTGTACGTGTGTGTATGTGTGTAGGCTGGAGCCTAATTTCAACACATTACTGGCAGTGGATGCAAACTTGACAGGACTTGTCGTGCAATGCAAATAGTAGCTCATTGTTTTTCGGTGTGTTTGGCAGACAGTAAAAAATAAATAGCCTTTTAAACGTGGCAGACTTGTGAGAACAGAGTCAATTGTCTTCACTGATAGCTGCCCGAGGCAAAAGTCCCCAGTCAGTTGTTGTGAGAGGCAATTTGACAACTAACCAGGTCACCACTGATTGAAAAATCAAAGCATTAAAAAAATGTGAAATTGGTTTGGGGGTAGGAAAATAGGGGAGGTGGGGGGGGAGTCTTAGATTACCACCAAGGCCGTGCTCTGAGGAGGCCTAATCCACTTCCTTTCATAATTTATGTATCCACTCGGCAGCATCTTTTATGATCAATCCTAAACTGTAAGAGACACATCATTTCATACTGGTTACTGAAAGTAAAAGCGTAAACAGGGCTTCAAGGCCTAAATGCTGCAGGGGGGGAAAACTTAGCCATATGACTCAGAACAAGCTGTAGTAGGGCCAGTAGGGAGGCTGAACAAATCCCCCCCTATTTTGGGTGGTTGTCTGGCCTGCGCCGAGATAGGCTCCTGGAGCTTAACATGAATATTCTGCGTTTGCTTGTCGCATACAGACACACACACACAGATTCGCACACATTTTTATCTTGCAGTGCCTACCACCCCCATGTGGAGAAAAACAATTGCAGCTGCTACAGATCTTTCCTTTCAGGCTATTACAAAAGAGGGACCCCCGTCTGTCCCGGGCCTATATATGCTCTTAATGGTCCAGCAAAAGTATCATCTGTTCAGCCCATCTAAAGACAACACCAGGAGGCCACATACCAAATCCGTTAAACTAAGAGATTTCTACCCATTTTCTATTTGGCTGAAACGTGTTCTGTGTCCCTGTGCATTCAGATGTGACCATGAATGTTCTGTTGTGTCTCAGCGGCACACAGTAGGCCGCTGCCAGGTGTCTTGACATACAATCTTCTAAACTGTTAATCAATGGTACATGCAAGCTTTCCCACTGACAAAATCTCACCTCTGTTAAAAGCAGGGAAAACTATTAATGTTGCTTTCATATCAGCTTTAAGGTGTCCATTTATTTTAAAACAGCCCCAAACAATCTTTGTCCACCTTGACTGTTTCCTTAGGAGCTATCGCTGAGCCAGCTGACGTTGCAGGCACGCAGTTTAGAGAGCGAATCTGAGCAAAATATAGCCCACGATGACTGTACTGTGCAATCTATCATGATTCTAAATTATGAATTAGAATGAAAGATCAACAGCAGATACAAACAACAATGATTTCCCAATGGAAGGCTCTACCGTGGTTTCAAAATTAATTTCAGGGCTTATGAATAATTTAGCAGTCAGCCATTACTACTTCTTGAGCTTCACCCCCACCAATGCAGCCCATGTAATATTATTCTGTATTTTACTGAACTAAAAGTCATTATAATCTGCAATACTTTTGACAGGCATGAAATTGTTCCTATATGAATTTTTTTCTACCAAAGCCTTTCTTGTGCAGTGTGTGCCTACAGGGCACAGAGCGTTGGGCTCGGTTATTGCAGCTTAATGTGCATTTATGCGTGTTCTGCTCACAATGGCTAGTGGTGTCCAGCTTTGTGTGAGCCTCCCACGCTCTTCACTGAAAGGTAACTTGCTGTACACCAACACGCAATTTTACTAGGATGCTCAATTTAACTTTGCCAGTTCGGTTTAAATGAAGCAGAATCCGCTCTGACTGCTGGAGAAATCCCTTGTCCTGCCAGCGGAGCTTATTAGAACGATGGAGAAAGACATCCATCACTAAAAACGTTGAACCCACCGTTTATTGCTCTCAGAATGATTGTGTGCACGGAAAAACAAAGCAGTGCGCGCAGCTGCATGCATTTGGCTGGGCGTGCATTTGTAAATGGGAACAGAGGAGGTTTGCATAATGCACTGTTTTAAGTTCAGTTAAGGCATTTCGTAAATTGTCTGAATAAAAGTTCTAAAAACCTTAACCCCCCCCTGTGAGGCTACACGGTCCACATGCTCGCCTTGTAGTGAACAATGGAGAGGGGGGCCACTCTCCTGAAATCCGAAGAGCATGGAAAAAGAATTGGGATAGGGTGGGGGGTGGTGGGGGAGACCATCAAGCGTCTAGGCCTGACTGTTTTTCTTGTAAAATAAGCATGATGTGCTATGTTCAAAGCACACTTCTGATAAATCACACACACACGATATAACAGAGGCCGACAGATTATTCTGCCACATGTTCCTAATGAATACCCATGTCTCATCATCTCCTATACTGGGCACTGGGTTACATTCTATTATGCTAGGGTTTTTCTGGCTAAAGAAAAGAAATGCTGTGCCATATCATTTTTGTGATAATCACCCTTTCTCAAACCCTAAAAGTCTATTATTTTGAGTGCGTCCAGCCCTTCCTTCGGCTGAAACGTGGAGGCACGTTTTTTTCTTTTACCTAATGCCAGCATTTCCAGTATTCAAATCAAGTCGGCACACATTTAGGGAAAGAAGAACTTTTAGGTGAAAGGGGCTATTTAAAATTGAAATAGCCTGACTAAGTGCTGCACATAAAGTTCATTCCACCAGACAGACAGCACATATTCCTCTATCATCCCACCGTTTTCTAAAGAACTCCATTACTAAATGTAATCCTTTTTTTTTTTTAACCCTCATCAGACTCCTTTAGTCTACAAGTTAGTAGAGGTCACATCTGGTGCTTTTTTTTCCCCTCTTCCCCAGACTCTAATCTACTACTAATGTAATACTGGACCGAGCACCCGTGTTTAGATGGAACAGAAGGAAGGGGGGCGTTATTATGAGACAGCATCTCAGGAGTTGTAATCGAGTTACAAGCCTCTCAATTCCCTAATCTTCTCCTTGTCATGGGTTACAACTGTTAAATGGCTGGGCCTCTTGTTCCTAATTTACCTTTACATGTTTTACAGCATAGAGGCAGCAAACAGGTCACGTGGATGCTTAGGACACAAAGCTATTGTGTTGTAAAAGGGAACCATAACATTTTCCTTGGCTGAGGAAATTCTATTTTTACGAGCAGAAGGAGCGTTCGCAGAATGTAAAGAGAGGATGGGGCGGAGGTAAGAGGTCACAGAGGGGTGCTGGGATTGACAGGGATGGACGCACCAGACATCCTCTTCTTAGGGAATTCAAACGGCCTTCATTTGTCATGAAAGCTTTTTAACAATGTGACAAGTGCGGCAGGCGCCGACTGGATCGTTTCTTCTTCCACCTCTAATATTTGGACTTTCTAAACTACCAGAAACCGTTTGTTTGTTTTTTTTAAATCACAGGATCTGTTCTCCTTTTTAAAACACATACTGAAGTAAGGAAGGAGCTCCACCCGTGGCCATTGTTGAGCTGCGGGGTCTAGATCATTGCTGTCTTTGTATCCACAGACGTTCTTGTATCGGGATAGAAAATAAATGTGGTCTGTTGGAGTGGCTCACTGTAAAAGGTCAACAGGCGTATTTTTAGTATTGCATTAGAGGGTACTTCTAAATACAAAGTCACAATATAAGGCCAGAAGCCATGATCAAACATCGCTAAATGCATTTAGATTTTTTGCAATTTTACTAGGTGAAGTCAATGAAATGTGATCATTTGAAAACTGAATGCATTGCTCTTTGGTTATTTTTCAGAGCACCATCCCAGGTGTGAGGAGTGCACAGCATGACTCAAGCTGCAGATACGTGAGAGAGGCTGTGCCCAGAAGGATAAGCAACTTGCCTTGTTTCTCTCCTTAGTGGAGAGGAGAACACTGGTTATCTGCTTCAGGAAAAAAGGACCAGAGCCTTGGATTAATGTGTATACAGGCTCAACAAGGGAGCAGAGGATTCTGGGTTACCTGAAGACTCGGAGTACACAAGTGAACAGGCCTGGATTCAGCCTGTGGCAGAGGGGATTGGCATGGCTCAGACCAGCTTTGTGTGAACTCATCATGCCTGCCGGCCGTGATTGCAGAAAGGAGCCTTTGCAAAAGTCCGCCACGTACAACAAACGGATAACAATACAACACCCGAAAAATCTAATTTGCGGTTATGGCTGTTAAGCTTGACAGTTGCAGCAATCGTTAGGATTTTCAATATTACCTGAGAGTACATGCTTTGTCAGTGGCAGGGGATGCTTTTTGTACAGGCTTATCTGCCATGGTAAATTCATTGAAGGCATGAGCCTCTGACCACACAGAGGAGGTCATCGTCCAAACAAGGATCAGCTCAGCAAACACTGACCAGGTCAGGATATCACAAAAAAAAACCCTTGGACAAACTTTTTTCCTTTGAGAAAGGATAAGAGCAAATTCAAGAGGAAATCTTGATTGGATTTTTAGGCGTCTGGAAAGGATTTACCACATCGTATAAATCAGGTATGACAAATACAGAAGGCTTTGCTTCTTTCCACTTCACTGACCAGATCAACATTTTCTAATTAGACGTACAGGAAGAGAGGTCATGGCGGGAATGCATAATGAAAGAAATAATTCAGTAGTACCCAAAGTAAAGGGCAACGAACACATAGCTGGTGAAGAAAGAGACATACTTTCTGCTTTTGCCATTTTGTTGATGTCAGGCAGGCCGGTTTAATTCCACAACCCTTAAATATAATAAATATTTACTATAATAACACAATATTCTATATGTTTTAGCATTTTAACATGCCATACACACACTTACAGTAAAAATAATTAACATACTGCTGTGCAAAATTCTTCTAACTTTTAATATGTTAAAAAAATTGACAATCAAGCCTAATTCAAGAGAATTTTTTTCCTAATCAGTCGGCTGGTTAAACTCGAATTCTGAACAGCTGAGGACATTGGTATTAATCTGCCAGGATTTAAGGTATGCCAGGTTCACGACAGTTCGTCGAGAGAGCCTGACTTTTTTCACCCCTCTGATCTGTGGCAATGAGAGAGCGCCTTCAGCCTGAGAAATGTGTAAAGCTTGGGAATGCATTACATTTCAGAAGTCGTGGGGAAAAAGTCAGTGCACTCAATTTTAATTCACAGAGGTGCGAAGGTGCAACATTTTTTATTTAGGACAAAGGATTATATAACTATTTGTAATTCAGGCTAGGTAAAGATGTAAAGTTACATAATTATATTGTAAAACAAAAGATATACTTCCTGATAAATAAATCATATAAATGAAAAATTGGGGATTCAAATGAATCTTTCAGCACATATTTAATTGAGCCAGTGCTGCAGGTGGCTTTTCAAACACCCAGCAATTCTGAAAACAGGAATTTGGCTCCACTTTCAAGGCATTGTGCATTTAACGTACACTTGTGTATTCTCCCCAGGGGCTCTTGAGTGATCAGACTGCCAGGCAACACACCCTCAAGATGGTTCGTCAGTGCAAGTCCTTCGTCCACTTCCTCATAAGGATTGGGCTGCTGCTGGGTCTTGCTAACCCCTTGGTGACCTCTGCCTCATGTCCCTCAAGTTGCCGCTGCGATGGGACTTTTATCTATTGTAATGACCGTGGCCTGACTTCCATCCCTACTGGTATACCCCAGGACGCTACAGTGCTGTTTCTGCAAAACAATCGAATTAAGAGTTCGGGCATTCCTGCAGAGCTTCGAAGGCTCATAAAGGTGGAGAAGATTTACCTTTACTGCAATAATCTGGATGAGTTTCCTACTAACCTTCCCCTTGGGTTAAAAGAGCTCCACCTTCAGGAGAACAACATTCGGATGATTACCCATGCCTCTTTAGCTCAAATTCCCTACATCGAGGAACTGCACCTGGATGATAACTCTGTATCAGCAGTCAGCATAGAGGAGGGGGCCTTCAGGGACAGTAATCATCTCCGACTGCTTTTTCTTTCCAGAAACCACCTTAGCACCATCCCTTTAGGCCTGCCTATGAGCATTGAGGAGCTACGCTTTGACGACAACCGCATCTCCACCATCTCGGAGCAATCGCTGCAAGATCTCATCAACCTGAAGCGACTAATCCTGGATGGTAACCTGCTCAACAACCGTGGGATTGGCGAGATGGCTTTCATCAACCTGATCAACTTGACTGAGCTTTCACTGGTGAGGAACTCCCTCACTGTGCCGCCAGCCAATCTGCCAGGCACCAGTTTGGAGAAGCTGCAGCTACAAGATAATCATATTAATCGGGTTCCACCTGGGGCTTTTGCCTTCCTTAGACAGCTGTATCGCCTGGACCTTTCTGGTAACAATCTGAGCAGCCTCCCACAGGGCGTATTTGAAGATCTGGACAATCTCACACAGCTTCTGCTGCGCAACAACCCCTGGCAATGCACCTGCAAGATGAAATGGGTGCGTGACTGGTTGCGGTCATTGCCATCTAAGGTAAACGTACGCGGTTTTATGTGCCAGGGTCCTGATAAGGTCAAAGGAATGGCAATTAAAGACCTAACTACAGACATGTTTGACTGCACAGATTCAGAGCTCTTCTCCACATACGAGACGAGCACAGTCTCCAACACGCTACGCCCATCACAGCCCCAGTGGCCCGTGTTTGTGACTAGGAGGCCTATCATAAAAGGGCCTGACATCAGTAAAAATTACCACAGCACTACCACCTCTTCAGGCAGAAAGATCATCACCATCAGTGTGAAGTCTAGTAGTGCAGATACCATACACATATCGTGGAGGGTGTCACAACCCATGACTGCCCTGCGGCTCAGCTGGCTAAAGCTGGGGCACAGCCCTCCCTTTGGCTCTATTACTGAAACCATTGTGCAGGGGGAGAGAACAGAGTATCTGCTCACGGCGCTGGAGCCAGAGTCTTCCTATAGAATATGCTTGGTTCCCATGGAGACCAGCAACAGTTACCTGTCTGACGAGACCCCCGTCTGCATCGAGACAGAGACTGGCTCTCACAAGTCATACCACCCGACTACAACTTTAAACAGAGAACAGGAGAAGGAGCCTTACAAAAATTCCAGTCTGCCTTTGGCTGCTATCATTGGAGGGGCTGTGGCTCTTTTGGCAATAATCATGTTGGCGCTGGTGTGTTGGTACGTCCATAGGAATGGTTCACTTTTTTCCAGGAACTGCACCTATAACAAAGGCCGTCGGAGAAAGGATGACTATGCTGAGGCTGGCACTAAAAAGGACAACTCCATCCTAGAAATACGAGAAACTTCTTTTCAGATGATACCTATAAATCACCTGCCTGTGTCCAAGGAGGAATTTGTGATACACACAATTTTCCCACCTAATGGCCTGAGTTTATACAAAAGTCCACATAATGACAACAGTATTAACAACAGGAGCTACAGAGACAGTGGAATACCAGATTCAGACCATTCTCATTCATGATATTGCATTCGGACATTCATGAGGTGTGCTTGACTCAAACAGAGTGGCAAGACTTTTACAAAACACTGGATCTATAAGACTAAGGAAGCAATGTTCTGTACATTTGCCATATAATTTATATTTAAGGACATTTTATGGAGATGGAGAACGTTCCAGTTGCGGGCCATCACTGAACCATCAGTGGGTATGGTAACCAACTGCAATTCTATATTTTAGGGATTTGTAGTAATTTGTACTGTATTTCCTTTGCTTAAGGTTATCGACCAACAAAAGAAACTCTGTGTTCTACTAAGATATGATGACTTGTCAACTGTGAAAGTGGGTTTTCATTGCTGTGTTGAACAATCAGACTTTAGAAAACCTTGTAGTATAAGCACAGGTCATTCTTTTAACTTTGTGGCTGTCAGAAAAACAAAAAGGCAAAAAAATGACATGACGTAAACTAAGGCACAGCTGATCAACTAATATACAAAGCAGGCAAGTTGCCCTCTAAAACAATGAGCAGTCAGTAGCTGTCTCCATTTATTATGGACCAAGAATCTTACTCCGGTATTCACCAGGTGTGGAGTACGAATACTAAAGATGAGGTGTCATGCTTTTTTCTCTTTGTTCAGTGTGTTATTTCATTCTGTTCACAGGAAGAAGAAATACAGCAAAGCAACCCAAGCAGGGTTAAAATGTCTCTGATAGGATTGTAGGCCACAGCACAGGGCAGATAAAGCACACTGACCTAATGGAGCCCTTTGCTCCTCGAAACAAGTGGACAGGACAGGCTGACACAGAGGACCCCCACTATCTCTATTTGTACAAGCCAACAATGGCTAAATGACAATGGCGGCATTCTTCAGTACCGTGTACCATACGTCATTCTAGTCACCGGGCCAAACACACAAAACATGCTGGCTTTTATTAGAGTAACCACAGTGTCAGCAGCTCTTCCTTGTTATGAGTATTATTTTGTATTATTTTTTTTCCTTTCAAATGAACACACTTATGTTGCCACAATTTGAAGTCAACTGTTATTTACAATTGAAAACCAAAGTGCATTGTATGCCCTTTGGCCAGTCTTGTATGTGCCTTGATCCAATGCTTATTGTATTTAGCTTTTTAAGAAACCAGTGACTTTTTTTCATACACACTTGAATATGAAAAATATTGGTCATATTACAGAATAAAAGTGAAAAAAAAAATACCGTTGCTCCTCCTTACCTCCTTCTTAAGTACAAGAAACACCGTTTAAAAATAATATTTCTTTTATTCTGTTTAATTATTACCATTGCACAAAGCTCTGATGAGATTTCTTTATTTTTTATTTTTGCACTCAAAAGAGCTCAATCTAAGTGCAGTTAGGTAACAAGGAAGGCCACACGGGACCCGTTTTATTGATTTATGTCTCAAATTACCGACTAGGCACAAAATCTGAAAAATGCTTTATGGATGAAAAACACAACGCGCCGTATTTTTTATCCTTCATCAAGATCACTACTCTGAGGCTCTCGCTCACAGCCGCATCTCCCCTTCAGAGACATGCTGAGCCCTTAAACAGAAACTCGGATAGTATTCTTGAAACCACTTTTCCACTCCACGGGCAGTGTACAGAGCAACATCTGCTTGAGGCTGCTGTTGTTCTTTCGTGCAGTTAAGTCATGTGTGACTTATTCGATTGGTCAGAAAGAGAAATATCACAGTGGAGTAGAAATTGGACTATGGAGACGCTGGACTCTAGGGTTAGATGAACCTCCCTGGCACCAGGGCAACTGAAAACTAATAACAAGCCACCATATGGAGGGTGGTACAAGCAGACCTTGCTGGGGATGTTTCTGCAGAGGGCAGCACATATATACACAGCTCGGTGCTCAGCACAATTATAGACGTGGCTGCAGCTCGTCCCATGAAAAACTATGCATGCAAAAGCAATAAAATCACACGTAAGGCCGCTATCAAAATACAACATATTATCTAGATCAGACTAGTTTAAAAGTATTCAATACAAATAAAAAATGTACACACCCACAAGCTCTTAACACTGTGAACGCTTTAATTACAGCTAGGGAAGCCACTAAAAGCTGCAGAAGTGATCTAAACCTTAAGTATACAGTAAGCCTGCCCCATATGCTAAAAATATGACATTAACTGCAAATTAAAATAAACACAAGGTTCAATTTTAGCACACTGAATAGTCACAGCTGTCACGTGTCTGCCGTCAATAGGTTTTTTCGTTCTTTGATCAGTCGCAGTTTTGTCACATTCCAATTAGGAATTTGAGGGTAAGACGCGTGTAAACTTCTAAAACATTAAAAATAATGCGCCTCGATCTGCCTTTAAAGCAACCAAGAACACGTTTTCTGATTTTATCCTATTGAGCATGACTAAAAATATTTAAGCAGGGATCTCCACTAGCTTCACAACAATCAGCTTCTCACTGATAACTTGGGTGGCTCGAAAACTTTTTTGAGAAATGGAAAATCACTCGTGCTTGAGCAGAGTGACCAAATGTAGAGCACTTGCGAGAACCTCTCAAAACACTTCCGGTGTTATTCTTGAGCCGCTAAGACTATGAGCGCAGTGCACCGCAGTGCAAATCCTTAACTGATGCAGCAATCTTAGCTTTTGGATTAAATAAATTCAATTAGATTATTGTGACTGAAGTGAGATGATCGCTTTGCAGCTCCAGGCCGCTCTCACAAATTCACGCAGCTACGTGATAAATTACAGTTTATCTAAAGGGGGGATGGGCTATTGTTGTGGCTTTCAGTGCAAATAATACATAACAGAGCTGCTTTGTGCATTTTGGCTGATCCAAGTATGAGACAAAATTGATGAACCAGACTGCTGACAACCCCATGTGACCTCACTTATCACTCATGACCCCTGACTGATCTCTGCCTTTAAACAATTCCTTAATCACACTCAAGTGCTCGCTGAGGTCAGAGAAGTCCCTGCTAAACAACACAAGGTGCCCCATACATTTGTCTCCTGTGTGACACACCCAGAGCTTAATTATGTTTGTCTTTTATGTAACCCAGCGATTAAAACTAATGGGGGCAGCTGCACTGTCTGCCCCAGGCTGCTGTTATTCCCATTGTAATGTACTGGTCAGGCAGTCGGTCACATTTGCATTCCTATAGACGCTCCCATCAAACCACCCCTGGATGACCTCACCGTTGCCCGTAGCTGGTTTTTCTCCATCGTCGCCATTATTGGGATAAAAAAAAAAATTACAGGCCGCGTAACCTTATGACTGATTAGAGGTCAGCGAGGTCAGGTCAGGCACGGTTCAAAGATCTCGACAGATGAAAAATCCGATTCGTGTCAGCGTCCGCAAAACACAGCCAATCACGAGGAAGTGGGACAGGCAACCTGTCCACGATAAAGACATCCTGCTCAGGAAAGAAACTCTGGAACTGATTACAGAATGTTTTTAGCAGGGATCCTAGAAATTGTGGAAAAATACACTAAGGAAATAGATCAGATCTTTATCTATTGGCTTAATTACCTTTAATACAACACACACACAAAAAAGTAAGGGTAAGGCTGATAATTTAAGTTTTTTTAAAAAGGTTTTTATCTCAGATGCTTTATCATCTTGATAAGCATGCTAGGCTGATGCACCTTAATTAACTACAAAATGGGAGTAATTGATTGAACACAGGGGATATAAACCAACAGAAATCTGAAAAATTAGCATGTGCTATGTTTGCTCATTGGTATGTGGATTAGAAGCACATGAAAAAAGGGAATATCAAGCACTCGCTTCTTTAATTTTATCCACGTGTATGATTCATGCGCTTAAATCGGATCAAAATTTTGCTCTTTTCTTATATCTTTTGAATGTTCCACTTTTCCCAGACCTTCGACCTTCATTTGAGCATTGCTCTGCACTTTCTCATGTACAAAACAAGGACTCATCATGTTTTTTTTTTAATTTTTCGAGCCATCTTCATCACTCGTTCAGGACTGCATTTGTAAGCTAGAGGCTCACATGAGCGCGCTCTTGTCTATATATGTTATCATGAATATTTCAGTCATTTCTGTAGCATTGCTTGTGCGCTCATGTGAACCAGTGCGCACTGTTCACACATCTAATTAAAAGAGACTAACATGCTAAAGCTAACCTAAAGTCATCAGCTCCCTTCCTCGCGGCTCTCCCCGAGACTCTCGCGTGACTGTGACGCACGCGCACGCACACACAGACACGCAATCTGGTCCGGCAGTAAAAGTGTCTATGGTGTGAGACGTGTCAATGTGACTGATGCGGTCCTATGCGGGGGTGCTGTCCTCTCCCCTCTATCTCTGACCAGCTTCCCCCAGCCTTCAGGCCGGGACCCTCTCCATCTCTTCACATTACTCAGTGACCTGAAACCACAAGGCCAAAAAACCTAACCAGCTCCTCCGTCTTCTTAATGAATCCAATTTTTTGCCTGAGAGCACAAGGCGTGCACATATATCCATCGTAACTCTAAATTATCTGACATTAATACAAATTAACAAGAGGCACCGCCATCAAGATTGCGCCACCCCACAATAGCAGACAATGACACTGCTTTTATATCACTGTTTGAAGACGGCAACTTATTGTACGGCCAAAAATACAAAGTCAATAAACTCATTTAAAACAGGCTATAACCAAAACAAAAGCAGAGGGGGCTGATTGGTGTTGATGCCATTACACTATGAATTATACACGATATGTTATGAAAATATCCATATAATTGACTCGGCTCTATGGCAGCCATTAATTCCTGTCCTCCATTAAGTGGTTTAAATGATCTTGTAAGTAGCCATACATCTCCTGCTGCCCTTTATGAGATCAACACCACGTCTCCCTTAGAACTTAATCGACCCTCAGTCTCATTTGTCCACAAAGTCTGATGCAGGGGAATAATTATTTCAATCTGAAAGGTTCTGAGAGTCCAGCTTGTCCATTTCACCCAGCAGGTCTGCAGCTCTGCAGTGGGAGGCAAAAGTTCCTCTTCGATTCATTCCCGTCTCTCATTCATGTTAAGCCAGCTTTGAATGTCAGTACAGTATTTGCATGCCAATGTGGCTCTGTCTGCAGCTCATTATTTTCAGATGTTGACAGCCTAATCGCATGCAAGTTTAGAACACTTTACGAACCTAATGCTCGCTACAGCCAAGTCATACTGAATAGCGGGGCGAAGTTTGCATCTGCAGTGTTCGTCTGCAGCTGTCTTATTCACTTTGGCTTTCAGAAAGGGGAACGCAAGAAAGGCAGCGAACGAAAATAATGAGCTCATCCGCAGTGACAGGAAACATTCGATGCTGACCATCAAACAGCGCTGCCTCCACCACATCTATTTAACATGGATGTAACGAGAAGGCCGACACGTATCTATTGCATGCTTGCGGGCTTCAGTTCTCCCACACGTGTGCTTGAATTTGTTCCATTAAGATGACCTTCAGGCGGGAACTCATCTCTCCAGAGAGGTGTAGCTTGCCCCGCATTCACAGAGACAGCAGCCCCTTCACACCTCAATGACAGCCAGCGCGCACAAATTTGCTAAAGGGTACCAATGGTTTGGTACTTCTCCAAGAGGCGGGGAATTCAGCAGTGTCAGCACCTTTTAGGATTGTAAATACAACTTGTCACAATTCATCGGGGTACCAGGAAGACAACACAAACACTTCCAGGCATCATTTCTTTACGGTCCTCGAGTAGCGCGGCATAAGATCACTGCGGCGCAGCAGAGGGCCGACATCCCTGACCTCGTGTAGGCCAACCACCACAAAGGGTCATTAACATTACATGTGGACTTGGTCTCCTAGGGTTCAGAAACTGTGCAAACTTTCAGGGGCAGAATCGGTGGAGTTGACATTGAAGGGTTTAAGCATGAATGCAGCTAGCAGGCTATCTTCTACTTTCAGAAGTGTGGAAAAGTGACAGCGCTGTCATTCTGTAACTATACGAGTTGTGCACAGAACGCTGCAGTGGGCTGACAGACTGAAGTTAGAGAAATGCCCCCCACCGCAACACCCAAACACACACGCACGCACAGACTCCGTCGAACACATGAGGGAAAAAGTTAAGTCGGGAAAAGTTTCGGGGAGAATGCCACAAACGGACAAGGGAGGGTGGTGGGATTAATTAAAAGCTGCTGTAGCTGTGGTGCGCTGGTGACACGCAGCCACGCGATTACTGAGATCTCTGTGTGCGAGGAATCTGCTCCCACAACTCATTTCCTCCCTACTGAGGAGGAAGAAGGAGGGGCCAAAAATGGGACCGTCTGTTATACAAAACACAAAAGGAGGAATCATTTTTTATTTGGAAGAATTTAAAAATCCACCCCTGCCCCCCCCCCCCCCCAAAAAAAAAAAGCCA
>VUQR01035778.1:78964-91817 GCA_015108515.1 Hemichromis elongatus
TCTTTAAGACTAGTTGTTAACAACCATTTCCAGAGGATTACTTTTATTTGTAATGGCTATACCCCCACTGCAGCAGAAAAGCTGTGTTACCATGTTGCTAGGCTAATGCTTGCTAGTTAATGTTAGCTTTAAACCTTGAGGGTTTTTTTTCTTGTTCTGAGTGTGGGCCAAGTCAAAATATATGTGGCACAACTTTTGCAACCAGCTGACAGCTATCAAAGAGCAACACCTATACTTAAATCTGACTTACTGTGAGTTGTACTGTGAAGTTAATCAGGGAAGGCCGAACAAAGGCCCTTAAAAAAACATGAGCCAAAGTGGAGTGTTAAAGACAGCCGAGAAAAAGAGGCGCTGCCAGTATGTACAATAATTATACCCGTTTTAGGTTTTTTAGGCATTAAACACAAAAACCTATATTTTTTAACTAATATAAAGTATAAACTTGTAAATGACAATAAAAAGGGCTCTTCAAATTAATCACCCTCCCAATGAAAGTAATACTACAGTGGTTGTTCAAATTGAACGCTGAAAACTGTCATTGTTCTGTTTCATCTCCAAGTACGGGACAATTAGAATGATTTGGCATGACTTCAGACAGTGTGGTGGAGTCAAATGAGCAGTTCAGACAGTGAGCCTTCATTAAAAATAATGACTGCAGCACAATTAATGTAGGTTATATACAGAACACGGTAGCTGCTGCACCTAGCACGGCATCAAAAAAACATAAATATCACTGAAATGCTCCTTCTTTCCCCTTTGAGTCACTAAGTCGGCATAATAAATCAGCGTAATTTAAAAGGCAATAATTTCTGTGGTTCCAGCTCTTAAATTCTTAGCCGTAATGATTTGGTTTTGTTTTCCTCCAAGAGATTTTTGCCATTAACAATCTCATGTACTAAAGGCAAACATCTGGGGACCAACTGTGCAACAGTACTAGTTTGCCTAACACATTTTTATATCATGGCAGACATGGCATGTTTATATCTACAAGGAATATTAATTAATTTATGATGCCAGTAGTAATGAGCGGACTCTAATAATTAAGTCTTTCATATTTTGATAATGTAGTACTTTTATATGGTGCCTTTCTACTCTAACTGACCACTCAAAGCACTTTGGGGGATACTTTTATTTTAACTACACACAAACTTAAATCACATTATCTACCTTACAGCCAACACCAACCAGGAACCGTCTTGCAGTGTTAACCACTGTACCAGCAGCACACACATTTATGTAAATCTAATGTTTAGCTGTTGATATATTATTTACACTAATAAACATTTAAGGTGGTGTCATATCATTCTGGCATTGAAAGATGAATATGAGTAGATGAAGCAAGGCTTATTTAATGCTAAGCATGGGAGCATGTCAGCAGCTAACTGCTATTTGAATTTTAATGAGTCAGTTAGAGGTTTGTAGCAATTTTTTTATTTTTTTATATCCAAACAATATGCAGAAAATCGGAGTCAATCACAGGTGCCCCTGTGCAGCTACACAGCAGGGTTAGTTTGCATGTATTTCCTCTGAATTGATTTTTTTTTTAACAGGTCAACACAAAAAGTGACAGATTATTGAATGTCATTACTACTTAATCCTTCATTTTATAGCTTAGCATGTGGCATTTGCTTTCACACATATCAAAACAGAGATATGCACATCCTTTCGCATGTTAAATTCAAAAACTAGAAAATGTGTAGCTTTACCAGCCACTGAAGTGCTTTAAAAACAGATAGCTCAGTAGAGCTGGGGCGATTAAAAAGGACTGCGCTTCATGCGGAGACCAACAAGAAGCGATGCCCTGAGGATCAGGACCCAGAGCACAGCGAGAAGACACTCCTGGTCTGCTCCATACAGTCATTAACCTTTCTCCAGCAGGGACCGCCACGTGCTTTCTTCTTTCATTCCATTCACACACTTCATTAACAAGCTCCTTTTCATAGACTAATTCCCGTTTCAAATTCGTTCTTTGTTAATTAGAAGCAGGTTCAACCTCACAGAAAGCTTCTATTGTGTTTACGTTTTAATAATATTGCCCCATGTAAATGAATTATAACAGGGAAAAAAAAAAGAAAAGGGAAAAAAAATGGTGTCCAAGGAAGATACTTGAAGAAAACTGCTTTGGCAAGTAATTGAGTGTGGATGCAAACACATTTTGTGCTTTTTCAGTCTAAAAGCTGCGTCTTGCCTTGGATTTCTCTTCTGTTGGTGTTCCTAATTAACTCCTGTTTTCAGGGGGGGATTTAAAATAGGCCAATGGAGAGACTCGCTAAAGGGAGAGTTATAACGGCCTCCTCATCCAGTAAATTAACCTTGGCTGCCTTTTTGCATCCAAAATGTAACAGGTTTCTAATCAATGCTGGCTCCTGAACACGTCCTTAAGCTGGGAGAAGAACGATGCTTAACATGAGGCGCGCACTGATAACGAAATAGCCAAATATACATTTCCTACCACAAGACGCTTTTCGCAGAAGCCGTGGGTATGTGGATCCACTGGTGTCAAATGACACAACAGCCAATCCCCAGCTGGGATGTAGCCTTTATCGGAGAAACCGAACACAGATGTAATAAAGATAACAGCGAGAATGTACAGTTCGGGAAATCTTAAGGGATTTCTACACAGACTGAATCTCTGTCAATGGAGAAAGCCAATTTATTTACAGATATTTATGACCAGTGGGAGTTCCACACACGTCTCTCCTCGACCACCTCCATCTCTCACTGCAGCATCCGTTTGCTGCTCCAGAACAATAAAATTAACACAGTCATGCAAACCTCGCGTGCCCGTAGGTACAGATTTAAGAGGAGGGTATCCTTGAAAATATGTGCTTCGAATTTCAGGGCGCACATATTAAACAGGCTGAGGAACGGGGGATTTTTTACCTCGTCCCACCAGTCGTAATTAAACAAGACAATGAATCCTCCATTCCACTGAAGCGCCCATTCTTTTATAATCAAGGGCCAAAGAAGCGTGTTACAGCCATAGTTATGAACTTGCTTATTTATCTTCCTGTAGGTTCAGTGTCATTACTCTTCACTGGGCATGGCATAATTGTACATAACTGTCATATACTGCATATGTAATACACTTCGTATTATGTGAAAAGGGAAGCAGTTCATTGCTGCTTCAACCAAATACAATTATAATATAACCTTCTACTAAAACTACATCATAACCCAGGGGGATATATGTGCTATCCTGTCAAACACAGTGGGGAAATTCACATATTAAACACTAACTTCCTATTCGATAGCCTAAAATGAGTCAGTCTCATTTTAGGTGAGGTTGGAAGAGGAGAGAATACGAGCCATTTCTTAATTGGCAGTGTTTGACTAGAGCTAGTGCAGTCGCTACCAAACCACATGAGTAAGGCCAGCACGGAGGATGGCGTGAGTCTAACATGTATGAATATATATTTTTTCCGCATATGGAGCCATTTCTTTGTACACTTTACACAGTGCGATGCGAGGAAGCAATAAACAAGATAATGTTATCATAGTAAATTAAAATGAATTGTTGCATATATTGCATACATGTGTGTTTAAACGCAAGCGAGACAAGTTTAAAGACTTCATACAGGAAGCTGAGAATCGTGGAGCCAGACAAACATTTCCCCAATTACCGTCCATGCAGGGTTTTCATTAAGTACTTCCACATAAGAGTCTGACTAGCTACTCTTTGTCTCTGCAGCCGTCTACAGCTAATCAAATTCACAAGCCGTCTCAGAAGCCATCTCTGGCTCCCATTATCATTAATCTGGATGGCCATCTCATCGGCACTGTGGTTAACGAACAATGTTAGGGCTAGAAATTCAATTTTCTGCAGTTAGCAATTGAATTGGTGATTAATTGTAGCATCGCTGAGATGAAGGATTGTCAGAGCAGGGTCTTCCATTGTTCCATTATCAGAACGCTCAGATGAGCTCCTGAATCCTATTAATAAAGCGCCAGTACAGCAGCTGTGCATCACAGACTGGCCAGCGCTGAAGCTGACCCTCGCTGTTATTTCCGCTGTGGGAGAAAGGATGGGGATGGCAAACCCAATATTTTTACAAGGTGAAATATAGCATCGCTATACATTCTGTAGCAGTCAGGTGCTGCCTACACAATGTTCTCAACATGGGAGCAACGCTAAATCACAAACGTTAATTGAAAGTTTATTATGTGGGGAATAAGTCCTGTAAGAGTGTAAAAAAAAGATCTGCTGTGGAACTGAAGAGAGCTATTGTCAGTGTATGTAGCAGCATAACACAAAAAGGTATGTAAAATGTAAAGTTACTGATGACTCCACACTCAGGCCCCATTAAATGCTAAACTATTGGTTTCGATCTTATACTGAAAAAAATACATTATTTAGTCAGAACATTTGATTCATCATGTTCCTGTTCAGTCATGCACAAACAATAGGACGGAGTGTAAGGATGCATAGGCGACCTGGCAGGCAAGAAATGACTAAGACAGGAGCGGTAATAACAACCGAAGGATGCAGGCATGTGCCTTTATTCTGATTTTACAACAACCAGGAAGAACAGCATTATAAGTACTTTTCCTTACGCCCTAGAAAAGACACGAGTGAGCGTGCTTTCCCCCAAGAGCAGCTGTTAATGTTAATACATTTATTACTGTTCGGCAGTACGAGAAGTAATATATTACACATGTAATGTTTTCCCTTAATGACCTTGGAAGAGTTATTTATCACAAAATTATACAAAAGTCTTAAAAAGGGCGGCATTTAAATGCTTGCGGTGCTCGTCAGGAGGCTGACGCCATCCAGTAAGTGGGTCTGGTTTTGTGCGCAGAGGGAATAGAGAAGATGTTGTGTGTTAGGGGAGCGCCAACCATTTTTGCGGTGCTGCACAAGCACCGTCTGACTGCGATGAACTCTATTGAGACAGAGTGAGTGCCAGAAGAGCATAAGACTAATAGCGTGCTGCCATTTCTTCTTATATTGTTGCACTTGCCCCGAAGGATGCAGTTATAATGCTACGAAATTACATCACAAGAAGTGCTGGTGCGACGTGTTGGTAGCATATGAAGCACAAACTGACAGCAACAAGTACTGCCCCGTGTTGATCCACAGCTGGAACATTAAGTAGGGCATCCTTACAAACAGAACACCTGAATTTTTTATGATGTGTTTGATGAATTTGAGATTTTTTTTGGTCACTAAAAATGAAATTTTAAAAAATGCTGAGGCACTATACACCACAGATTATGTCAGTATCACATAAACCTGTTAGACAGATATATAGATAATGACATATACAATAAAGAAATACAACAATTAAATACGTTTTTAATTTTTTTGATCATTTTTGTTTTAATATAGTGAAATCATAATTACGTGTCACCAGTGGTTATGTCATGAGTGCTGTCACTCTCCCAAAAGAATGACATTTTTGAGCATTGTAAACTGTTTTGGGTCTGGACACCATGATAATCACTGAAAATTGTGACAAATAAACAGTGACAAAGATATTGAAAGAACAAACAAGATTTCAAAGGGTCCTGATTTCATCACAACACGCCAAAAAAAGAACAAGAACACAGAGCCATGAAATTCTGCAACACAATGCTCCTAACACTGGCTCCCCTATACTACCCAGTGACCCCCCCACACACCCCCAAAACCCTGCTTTCCATTCAACCCCTCAACTGTCCCAAAGAAGAGGGGGAGGGTAGATATGAAAGCGCTTATTTGTTGGCCTTTGTGCAGTGAACTGCTCTGTCTGCGCGCGTGCTGGAGTTACACACCAGCTCGCCCGCATACTTATGGTTGTTAGCGCTCGTATCTTAGTAACAGCACAAGGAAAGCAGCACTGGTTGAGGGTCTTACTGTAGATATGATAGAAAACTGAGTGAGAGAAAAGAGCTTGCTGCCTGTCTCAGAGAAAATGAAATTCTTAATACATTTTTTTCCAACTTTGGTGCCAAGGGTGTGTTTCAAACTCGCAAGCAAAATCAATTGTGCTAACAAAAACGGTATACATCCTGCTTTATTTCTCAAAGCGTGTTTGTTACGTGAGGAGAGAATAGCTACGCCACCTGGAAATGCATGTGTGTCAGTGTAACCTTTAGCGCGCATGCTTTCAGACTGTCTCATTCAGTTCCACCCACTTCCTCAGCTTTTGTTTCAACTGAGTTTGTCACAGAAGATATAAAAAGGTATGAATTATAAGATGAAAAGCAGATGTGGCTGCTAAGAAAACAGCAGCCACATCTTTTTGTTTTCTTTCTTTTTCCTTTTTAAGTTCAGTCAACCAGAACACAAAACCTTCCTAACAGGTGAGGCTATAACAGGTTCTCACCATCTAAATACACAGTTATTGCTACCCGTTCTTTCTAAACAAGAGGGAAATGTAGCAAATATGCCCAGTGGTCCACCTTTGTATTGCTGAATTTCATCCTTTTCACCAGGGAACCAGTCTTATATTAACCCAAGCAAGATAATTTAATGCAGGATCTGAAAGGTGTCATAGTCGAGGGGTTATACACAGTGAAGAAGAGGGAAGCTAATGCTATTAGGATATGAGGGGGATGTGGGCAGAGCCAGCGACTACACGGGACAGTGGCGTCCTCTCTCCTACTCTGTTGGACATAGACTAAGACCCCCTTCGAGGACACTGTGAATTGATCCTGATTATCCCAGTGGGTCTAATCCTCAGAGGCTAGCACTGCCTGGCCGCCGCCCCCCCCCCCAAAAAAGACTCACTTCAGTGGCCAGAGAATCCCAGACACTGTGCCCCTAAACTGTGAAAACTCTACTCACAATGGGGACTGTGAAGAGAAAGAGATCCAAAATCCACCCTGTTCCCCTCATCCCCCGCACACACACACCCCACCGTCACACTCGGGAAAGCAAAGGAGCAAAGCCTCATCCTAGGAATCCCGCTCAATATCCTGGGATTAGCTGCAGACCCTCTCAGCGCCCCTTCTCTCCCTCCCGCTAAGGCTAATTCATACTAAACTCATCTGGTCAGACCCATTTTAAAAGTCCCACCACTGAGGAGAAACAATCAAATATACTAAACTTTAATCGCTTACAAGCTCATCTCAGTCTGCCTCGCTTGCGATAAAATCTTATTGAAAGCGACAGCACGAGAGGTTGTTATATACAGAAGCCTGCACCCAGGTATACACCCACACTAAGATATCAGGAAGGTGATGCAGCATCATTTCTCAGGGGGATCAATGAGCAAATCCAAGCTCAAACGTGTCCTTTTGAATTGCATTACAAAGCAATTTCAACTGTAACTTAATTTTTGAAAAGGCCTTTGGCTAGCACTTTGAGCTTGTTTCACTTTTGTGAGTGATGAGCAAGTCGAATCACTCAACAGACCAAATTATTATTCAGCAACTTGCAGTGACTTTATTGCACATTCAAAGGCAATTTCTGTGGCTTGAGCAAAAGCTATCCGTAGGTTAAACGTGCAACTGGCAGCTTCGAATGGTGCTACGAAGCATCTGTGGACGCCATGGGATCCGGAGTCCAGCTGTAAAAATATGAGTGCGCCAGGGCCTGCCACCCATGCTGTGAGCGACTGTGTTTGGGAGACTCCTGTTGCTACCATTTCCATATCGTGTCACTACCCCCCTCTTCTTCTACATATAAATATAAACACACTCTGTGAGGTCTAACTCTAAAGACTGCAGTCATCATTCAAGCTCATCCGGATACTCGGCGCTTCCCACTGACAATCAGAGTTCAGCAGCAATATATCACATATGCTCCTTTACTTGGGTAACTTTTCAGGCACCAGGTTACTTTGAGTCTATATATATCTGTATGCTGCCATGCACATTCCATTGTTGAGACCGGTCTGTTTATTCAAGGTCTGATGGCATTGTTATCCAGTCGCAGCCATGCTCCATTATGCCTCAGATACAGCAGAATAATTGCTGAAACAAGAGTGGGAGATTTAGATGAGTGTACTCAAGAATCTCTGTTTCCCTTCTCCAGTGTTGTAGTCTGGCTTTCAAACAGACTCCGGCACAGAGCACAGTGAACTCCGGCTGTGAACACTGGTCTGAGGTCACAACATCAGAGAAGCTCACGGACTGAACTGGCAGTGAGCAGGAAGTGCGTCTGCTGTGTTATCGCTAATAAGCGACTATATATATATATATATGCACACACAGTATGCTGTGCCTCAAAACAATGGTACAGTGTTGTGAGAAAAGCTGAAAATGTGTATCTTGGCAACTGTAGTAACCGTGATCGCTCGCGTAGCCTGACGAAGACAGTGGGAAAAGCAGAATGCAAAATACCGACACAACTTCTTTCATTTTCTGTCTGATTGTGTTTGAAGCCTTTGTGGTTACAAAGAGGTGAACAAACTTTTATTTAATGGGCAGTTTATGACTCGTTATATTCTTATAATGCATAGTCTTCAGGGAGCCGTCATTTGGGCATATGATGAGCCACGACATTAAAATAGCTGCCTGTTATTGTGCAGGCCTACACTGTGCTACTTGAAGAGCTCTGACCCAACACAGTGTGGAATCTGGGTGTTCCCTGGTGTCTAGTGACAGGATGTCAGCCGCAGATCCTTTGGGTATGAGGTTGCAGAGTGGGCTCTTTGTTGATCCCGCTTGCTCTGGCACACTGCACATCCACGATCAGACCGGTTAACCCGTGAGTTTGGGTGCAGCACCAAAAGCTTACTCTCTTTGTTGCTGTTTTTTTTAAGCTGTTTTCCAGTTTGAAGTGTGCAAAAGTTATATCCACACAGCACGATCACTGTAAGGAATCAGGCAGGCAAAGAAATATGGCTCCTTGGAGACTGTTTTAGAGTTTGCCGTGCTTTACGCTGATGAAGGATGTGGATGCCGGTGTATCTTCAGAAGAATTAGAATGATTTGGGCACTTCTGTAATCTTGTTATTGTCCAATTTTGTCAGTGTTTAAAGACACTGTCGACGCCGCTGATTTAATAGACGTGCCCTGCTTATCCGGTTTGGTAATTTATTCCCAGATCGTAATGTAATACAGTAGTGAAGACAACAAGGAAAGTAATGAAAATTAAGTGTAATTAACATTAATAGAGTATAATATGAAAGTAATTTTCACATGGGATTCTCAGTGAGAGATAAAAACTAGCAATATTGTCTTGGTTTACACATGGCAGGTTATCTAATCAGGAGATGATGTGATATTTCATCACAGAATTTGCATAAGTGCAGGTATATCTGCACTTTTTTTTTTTACCTGTGGATGACAGTATGTCAATCAAAATGATATCAAATAAATGAAGCAGCAAGCAAAACAGCTGTGCCTGTATATTTATAAAATCATTTGATAGTCAATTTTTCAAAAACTACTTTTATTTCTACTTAAATACTTATTTACTTAAGTTAACTGTTACCTTCCTTGCAGTCTTGGCTGCTCTACTGCTCTCTGCTGAGCGTTTGCTCGGCCACAAATACAATGCGAGTGTTTTTCTTTCGCAGGAACCCAAACAGATTGACAAAATTGATAGCTCCTCAGCTGAAATCACATTAGCCTTTTTGCTCTATCAAGTTTATTTTGCCTCAAAGGATGCCTCTCTTGCCTCCGTGAAAGGTAACTTCCTTTTGAAATGATATTAGACACATACAATAAAGGCGAGAACATCAAAACATCAATCAAATACAGATGGCTTTACAAAGCACAGGCAACAGAAAACATAACGCAAAAAGTAATCCCATGTCCATTAAAATCGTATTAAAACAGAGTTTACTGTAATGATCCATCAAGATTAAGTTGAGTTCTATGGATCGGGCTGTCCGATCACCGCCACGGTGCGTGCAGATTGGACTTACAAGCACTGGATAGCTGCGGGAATCAGGTAAACTGCATGGCTGCTTTTTGTTGTGGCCTAGCCATCTCTTGCTACACAACATGCCTGTTGACTTTAGCCATTTTGAGGAAGACAGAAAGCATAGCTGTTAATTGGGGTTTTCCCAGGCAAGTGGCCAGGAGACATTTTCAGTCCAATGTAGCACCTGCAAAAACAGTTTACACATTTTGGCTTACATCCTGTTTTGCTGTTTTCCCACCAGCCTCCTTCCTGTTCGGGTGGTAAGACTGGTATACAGTCATGGATTGTCTTCACATACTTAACATAATACATACAATGTACAGTTCAAAAAGAAAGATCTAAACAAACTTGAAGGGAGAAAAAAAAAAGGCAGAAAAAGACAGTTTAGAGCATTGAAAGAAGCAGAGGTACAGACCTTTGAAACGACTAAGAGCGGTGGATTTTTGTACAGTATGCAAATCTGGCCACTGGGAATACGCTCTGGCTCTATCGCACCTTATTCTGATGCGGCAGTTCGAGGCAGTGGAGGAAGAAATTGAGTTTAGTCAGGTCGAGAAGCTGAGTTAACATGTGGCCTGAGGGAAAAGAAGGAGGAGTCACCTCTTTCCCACGGGTAGAGAAGCAAAGTCCTAGAGAACCCCAGTTAAGGCATTTAGCTCTTAGGAGAGAGGGATGTGGAGCTCAGTGGATTGGACCATAATGACATTCAAATGTATAGTCCACTGGGTTGGAAGCAGGAGGAGAAGTGAAAGATCTAAGGCTTAAAATACTGAAACTCTGCGGGTCAAAGCATTTAGACTTAGCAATTCTACTTTTGGTGATCGTCACCTTTCTAATGAGAGCCCACAACAGACTGTTCCCACTTTTTCCTCCCTGATGGATGGCTATCCTCTGAGGCCTTTATCCACTGAACCTTACTTTAATAGCTGCCAAAGGCAGACTGTCAGCTCCCTCTGACCTGAATCTGAGAAACTTTGTGAGAGCAAGCATCCACAGAAGCAGAAGAGGTGGAGCGGGTGAAAAGTGCAGAGGATAGAGAGTCGGGGAGGGAGGCTGAGAAAAGAACTTCACCGAGCGTCTGAAATCTCCCCTTGGGCATGGAGTTTTAACTGAGGACTGGCACACAGTAAAGTGCAGTATTCAGCCCGACACTCATTCATTTCATTTCCTCCGCTTGATTCATTACTACATCACCCTGACATCCAGAGTAGGTATGAGCTTCCTGGCCACTGATACGTCATCAAGACTTGAAAAACAAGGCTTGAGAGATATGACAGGTTTATGGGACGGGTGCAGAAAAATCTGACAGCCTTTCCACCTTGAAATAAGTTAATATGAGCAGTGGCTGCTCGAGTAAAGCCTTCAAGCTGATTGCTTCACCTACCTCATTCACGTCTATTTTCATTTCAGTAATTTTAACAGAAATACCCTGCAAAACAAATATATTTGGCTGTGTTTTAAGAACAATAACACTTTGCACTAAATAATCAATTTAACCAACGATATTTCTATTAAAGGTAGTTGAGAAATTAAACTGTCACCGGGCTAAATAGCGAATCTATTAGTCTTGCTCTGACGTGAACATTACCTGGCCCCAAAACAACATGTAGCCGACAGCTTGTGGACCTAATCAGTAACGAGGAGGCTGCCTGTTCTGATTGGAGTGCACTCCTTCTGAGCTGAGTAATCCTGCCTTGGTTGATATCATTCATTTGTGTCACTCTGCTTCTGATGAATGTGTGGACACCAACTGTCACTGTCTGAATGTAAATTATTTGTCAAGCAATTAGTCACACAGTTCTTCGCTCAATTCAGCGTATGATTAAACTTTCTTTGTCCGCAGACAACTATCAGGTGGCTGTAAGGCGACTTCTGCTTGTTTGGTTAACTGTACAAGGCGTGAGCTGGGAAACTGAAAACAACTGTTTCAACTAAATAACACATGTACGATGGTGTTTGAGGAAACTAGAAGAATGAGATATTTAACCTGAAGGAACATGAAATTTATATAATAACTAGGGGTGGGAATTTAACGCGTTAGTTGCCATAAATTGATTTGAAAAAAATAATGCATTTAATCGCACTTTGCATTCCAAGCAGAGGGGAACTTTTGTAAATGCACGATTTCCTGGTATACCAATTAGACTGATGCACACATGAGAGTGTGGCGGGGCGTGGTTGGCGGTGCCAATATGCAAAACATATTGTAGCGAGAACAGAAACTGTGGGAGCTGTTATCACTAGCAGTCCCAGTCCGAGTGCCAACAGACTGATTCAGATGAGGACGCCCTGAGTTTGTAGAGAGCAGAATCCACCATCAGCGAGACAGACTGCCCGCTGTAGTGGTGGTCCAGTCGAGCAGGGACCCACCCACAGCTGTCTGTCCTGGGCCGCAAAGAGCTTGAGTTTACAATATTCTTGTCCGTGTCTATTATTTGATTTTGCCGCCCACTAAAACCCTTTAAAATTAAAAAAAACATTTACGCTTTGGGGCAAATTTTCTTGTACGATTAAATGCGATTAATCGAGATTAATTCATTACAAAGCCTTTAACTAATTAGAATAAATTTGTTAACCGAGTCCCACCCCTAATAATAACTGAATAATTAAAAGCACATCACATTGAATAAGGCAGTGAATGTTTGATCTTAGCACCAACGTTTCCGGTTTGTATTTGGCGTTCACACCTGTGTATGCAGTAGATAAAGAGCGTGCTTTCACATGAATGCTGCATGATCTTAACTTGACTTTGCACAAACAGACACTTTTCTATAGTGTCACTGTGTGTGTGTGTGTGTGTGTGTGTGTGTGTGTGTGTGTGTGTGTTGTCTTTCGTGCTTCCTGTTTGCATTTCCTAATTTCTGCAAAGAGAAGCATTTCCTGCATCCCCTGCAGAGAGAGGAATGTACCTCCAAAAACTCTTGTGGCAATAGAGGGTTTGGATTCAGGATGTATTGTGCCTGCCAAACACAGGTGGGACGCTGAAACGGGGCAAACACGTGAAACATTCCTCAGCTAATTTGTACAGAAGTCGGGGCAGCATGATTAAGAGTA
>VUQR01035778.1:91837-108994 GCA_015108515.1 Hemichromis elongatus
GCATGATTAAGAGTAGTCCCCTATGAAATATGTTCAATAGCTTACATTACTTTGTGTACAGCTCTGTCACTTTTCTTTGTGCTGCGGAGAAAGAACGACGGTAAAAACTGAACTTATGACCTGTCAGATATCCAACTGCTTTTATTCCTTTTAGTCCACAAACCATTTATCAGCAAAGCACATATTGGAACAGGTGGCTAGTCCTCACCTGCGTATCTGAAGGAAGTAATATTTAAAAACTGGGTTTCTGATGTCCTACACCCCGCCATAACTTCATTCTCCTGGCAGTCAGTCTTGTCCCGCTTTTAAAGAAACCCTGAGGTAGACCCATATCACCACAACCCAGACTCCAACCACTATATAGATAATATAAACACAAACATTAGCTGATAAGATTAAGTTTCCACATAAAGGGAGCATAAAGGATAACTCTTTGGGTTAGAAATTGAGTTACTAATCAAATTACTTAAAACTACACTAGGACAAAAAGGCAAAAAACCCCACAGACAATCTAACAGTAGGTGTAATGATATCATCCATCCTTTTTCAGATCTTAACAATAGCATGATAATTTTAGTTTTCACAGCCAGGAAAAAAAAAACAGAAGCAAGGACCCCTGCGACCCTTATAACTGTAAGACTGTACTCTAATGTACTGAGCTATCTGGCTGTGACACAGCAGAATCAGTCACCATAGTCTTATATTGGAAGCTTGACGTGTTCATTATGCAATCTCTGTAAGCCTTTGCCAATACAGACACTATTGTGTTTCTTTTCAGACTCTTCCAATCCATCTTCAATTTTTCTGGGTTGCTTTGCAGTGTAGATAGTCGCTGCCAACACTGGAATAGCAATCCTGTAGGATTTTCAGCCATTCAATAAGGCTTTCCACCATCTGAACAGACTTGCATTTGCAGAACAGCCAGTAACAAGGCCAAGAAATTTTTCCCAACCCAGATTTAAAGACTCCAAAATCCTAAGGGGCAGTCAAAAGTAAGTTTTCAGAATGCTTTATATAGGTACACCACTATGGCTGCTACTGATTCTCTGGGTGTCAAGCGATGCACTGCTTGACTACGCAGTTGCAGTGTCTTCATCCTAAAAGTTAAATTTAATGGTACAAGTGTTTGGGTGAAAAAAACACCAGACTCTTGCATCCATATTTCTCAGCCTCTCGGAAAGCTTTCTTATCACATTGTCGACGCCGTCTTTCAAAACCACAGCTACTCCTGGCACAAAGATTAAGAGAGAATCTGCAAGTATTTCGCGTCACGCTGCTTAGAGCCTACATCGGAACCGGTTGCCAGCCTCGGCTCACCGCAGACGCTCCTCAGACGTGCGCAGCAAGACCGCGGTTCCACTTTATGGTTTGTAGAGAACCAAGAGAACGCGGCCCATTCTTGCGCTGAAATAAAGGCCGGCAAAAAGTGCAAAGCCAAAGATCTTTCTGCCTGAAAGCGTGTGATTTATTCATGGCCTTTAGATTCACCCTTTCAGATGTTGGATCATGTGAAACAGAGCATTAACATCACATTTGCAGGTGCTTTTATGGGCCTTCATCCATTACTCCTGATTTACATTTCTTAGCTAACACAGAGTTATAACTGGGATGCCTGTTTATCACCAGAAGCCAATACGTGTGGGACGGGGTTAATCAATAAAAGCGGGATCTACGTGTTTGTGCCAGGTCATTGGCCCCCACTAACACACTCCTCTACAGCTGTGTAAAAGACACTTTGATAGACAATTTTGCAGCTGGACACCGATATGAATAAAGTGCAGATTTGGTAACTAAGTAAAATATGGTTAATGGGGAGGAAAAATCCTATTTTAGTGCCCAGTCCGTGCTCAACTTTCATTTGAAACTTTTCTAAATTTCAACTGCATGAGTAAGCTGATATTTTGAGCATGTATGAGGTCCATTTATGCGTGTTTACTTCTAAGAAACACTGGGGAGTAGGTGTTTTTGTGAGCAGAGTGTGGGTGGGGAAGCATCAAAAAGGCCAAATGAAGCACTTCCAGTACCACTGAGAGATTAGATGGCAGACTCTAGCTTCAAGATATCACTATTGATTTCCCTTTCTTTCTCCCATTTCTCACTCTGAGGAAAAATAACTTCATTATGGTTCTAACTGACTCATCGCTGCACGGAGAGAAAGAAGCCATATATTTTCAAGACAACCCATCTGAGAAATGCATTTTCTCATGAAACGCAGCACATTGTCAAGCTAATAACCGCGACCGAGTTATTTGTTTTGTGGCCGGCTAGGTTTACGCATGCATACACACGAGCAACAAAAGAGCAGCCTTATTAAAAATCTGCTTAAAAGGAGACGTGCTCAGGTGCGATACTCAATCTGTGACATAAAATATCAGCCTGGTTCATTATTGCCATTACTATTGTAAAAATATTCAATAGGCGGAGAAGAAAAATCCTCTTTCATACCGCCACCAGTTGTATTCCAATTTGCCTTTGGGGAAAAATTATTTTTACTCATTCATTCTTCAAGCTAACCTTGGACTTAAACTTCTTATCGGACCAAGTCAATTTAATTAAAGCTCACCCTTTCAAACCTGAAATTCAAAGCTGATTACTTGGCCTGCCACTTGGTCCATTTGTCTTGAACTATCCGGGATGGCTATGCCAAGTAAGCACCAGATAACAAAGGAGAGGGGATGAGGGAAAGCTGAGTAGTTCTGCTCCAGCGCCCACAACTATATCTAGATTTAATATTTTATGGAAGGGAGTTGCTGATTAATGGAGGGATTTGAAGAAATCATGAAGTGGGAAATATAAATTGTAGACCATAGCAGAGTCACCTCCTCAGACAAGCCTCTTCCATCTCTGTATTATTTAGGTTTTACGTAACATGAGCAAAAGAGTGTTTTGAGATTTTCTTACACAGGCTTTCTGACAAATTCAGGGTGGCAGGTCACTAAAAAAACTGTTATCTAACTCACAATTATTCTTGTCCTGAAACTTTTCTTTCATATCCAGGAAATATGAGGCACAGAAAGAACCATCAACTAGAAAAACATCACAATCAAAGGCGCAATCTGTAATATAAATACATCGTACCCACACAGTTAGCACGAACTACGAGAATTACTACATTTTTAGCCATTTATGTCAGTAAAATGGAAATGCCGAGTTAGAAAAATGCATTTGTTATTACCCTGAGGAATAATTTACAGCTGTCTTTAACGTAACAGAAAGAAACTTCTAATGACTGATAGCGTAAAACTAGAAGCTACAGGGTCTTTAGGTTTTATTTTAACCGAAAGTCATCCCACCTTCTCTGCGGCCCTTTTAGACACAAGAGCAGTAGAATGAGGGGAACATGTGGTAGTGCTCTACCTGCTGATTGAAGCTGATGTTAGCATGGAGACAGGTAATAGGATCAGACTGCCCAGGAGTTAGAGTGCGCCTACAATTTTCCTCCAGGGACCGTCTACAAAAAAGGCCTCCTACCATTAGGGTGCTGAGAGGGACAATAGAGACAAGACACATGTCTGTCTCATTAACACTTCCAGTCTATAACCTTTATCACCAAGCGTGCTTTAAAACGTCGTAGCTGTTTCTTTCATATTTCAAAAAGGAAAAGAAAAAACATTTGTGAGCGCACTTTCCAATCTTCTCACGCTGTGCTGAAGATTGAGACTCAAATAAGATGAGAGCCGCTCTAAAAAATAAATAAATAAAAACTTTAAAATATAATCACACCTCGCTTGAAAGACAGTGTTTCGCAAAGCTAAAGTGACTTACCATTCATGCAGCATCACACACAGCTTATACTAATAACATGACTGCAATTGCTATTTTCTAAACTCTATGTGCTTGAATTTGCATCTTTTGACTGCTAGTGTGTTTTATGACTTTCTTTGATCAAAAAAAATGTAAGCACATGACTAATAACTTAAATATTACAAGCTTTAAAACATACATTACTAATCTGTGCATTTGGTTGCAATGGTCATTTCACTTCATCTCAGTCTGTGTCCGTCTGCTACGATGCTACAAGCCCCAGAAGTATTTTTGCTTTGATCTTTGATGTCTACTTGAACTTAAAAAAAAACCTGCCTACTTCTTTGCAAAGGAACACATTTTCCCTTTTAAAAATTTCTCTATAGGTGCCAGCAAAACCATTAAAGTGTAGGTTCAACACTAAAAACACACAACACCAGAGACATTGCACAGATAAGTCATCGCTAAACGGGCAAAATTTCATCGTCAAACCACGATCAACCATGATTTTACGAGGTAATGCTCCTTTAACGAATGAAATCTAAAAGGGTATCGAACACACTTTAAAATGCTGGTCAAATCGAAACAACATGCATGGTAGAATCCGAGAAGTTTAGGATTTCCACCGCTGCATACACGTGGCCGCAAAAGCAAAGGTGAAGTGAACTCTGCTGGTCGACAGAGCACTTTTTATTTACCTTGTGATGTCTGTGCGAATGCACTGACACTTGAGCGAGCCAATTTGACGCTGGAACTACTTGAAAAACAGCACACAGGTTGCGAGCGGTGCCTGGGACACCTTTAATTAAATCACGCTGTAATATATCGCATTATATTTCATAACATCTCTCTGAGCAATAGCTGAATTGAATCTTATTGAGTTTACTTTTCAAGGTATCTATTAGAGAATACGTCTTGAGACACAAACCGAGCCAATCTAATAACATGTAATGTCCGTCCATCATTCATGCAATCTCGTTCCAGCTTGGTAGGTGTATTTCTGGGGACTCTAGGACGTTGGATGTAAAGATTTTTGGATGAGCAGTAGTCTCATTTTTTGGCAAAAAGCATGCCAGATGATAGCAAGTCAAGATATCCTTGTGACATCACTTGTTCAGATACCACATGACCCTTTGCTGACTGCAACAAGCCTGTGACAGTGACAGCTACACAAGTAACAAAAATGACGTCGACTTCCTGTGCTACTGCGATATCAATACTTGCGGTGTCAGGTCATCAGCAGCAGCACTTTGCTATTGAATTAACCCGTGGGTCAATAAAGCAATGTTACTTCCCCTCAAATACTTATTACAAAAATGCCTCTCAAATAGAGATAGAGCCCCGGCTAATATAAAAGACCTTTTAGTAAGCTGGATGGTTTGTAATGAAAACCTTTCGGTGCTGCATCAGTCAGGCGAGTCAATATGGCCCGTCTCGAGCCATTACCCAATAAAAGTAAGATGTGTCTGGGTTCAGTGTGGCCAGCTCAGAATTGTCCTTTGTGCCGAGGGCAGTGGGAAAGACCTGGAGAAGAATTAGCGATTAAGTATAAAAAACCTGCCTATTAGCTCATGTGGGGGGTACTTAAAATGTTTTGCAACTGAAAGATGAATGAGTGTTCTTTTTTTATGAATTAACTTTGCAATGGGAGGCCAAAGAATGAACAATGAATTTTTCGGAAGCATTACGACCGTGACTGAGAACATAAAAAACACGCCGTACCTGAAACCTACTCTAGAAAATGTTTTATTATCTTGTACTATTAAAAATATTAAACTCCCCTTGCGTTAAACGATTTCCGTGCCACGATTACATTTTGCCGTATCACTACTGTCGCTTGAGACTCTCAGTAGCACAGCATTAAAATGTTTAAAAGTCCCACACCCTCGCCGGCTTTCTCATTTTTACAGGATGTTCGGGAAAAATAATCTAAGGCAATAATCTTAAATGCTTCAGTAATAGCAGTGATGTAGCCAAAATGTCCTCGCCGCCTGTGAAACATTTCCACTATCAAAGCAAACAACAAAGCAGGTACGGGGATGGTTCTTGTTCTGCCCCTGCCTTACATAAGCTTTAATTCTTCTCTAACGGCATGAAAATGATTCTACGTGGGAACAAAGCGTTCCCTCTTGACTTAAATCACGTCGAAACATTTACACATGTTTGAAAAAAAAAAAACGTCTGTCAGCGAAGCGAAGTAACAGATACACGGCCAGAATCCTCTGTGCGTGTAAATATAGCTATTAAGGATTAAAAGAGTTTCTGGGGAGACCCAAGTAAGCAGAAAATGAGCACTCTCATCTCCACCTGCTGTAGATCTTGTAATCAAGGTGCAATCGTCTGAACTGCACTGACCTCGCCTACCCTGCTGTCGCTTGGTCATACCCATTCATTTTAATAACAAGAGGGCACGTAAAGGACGCTTAGAGATGCTGGCAATGGTGTCACCAAAGCACACTCTCATTAAATATGACTGTCATTATATAATTTCATAGCACTGACTAACTTGCTGTTACTGTTTATACAGCTTTTGATTATCCAACCCAAAGTTAAAGAGTAAAATCGAGGTGATGTAATGGCTGTACAAACGTTGTGGCTCCTATTTAGGGACAGTTGGGTAATGCAAACTGTGAACGCACCAGATAAAATCTGTACCAGGAAATATGCGCGTTACTGAGCGCCGTAAGCCTATCTTTATCTGTAGGGTATCATAAATTTCGTGGTCCCTATATTTGGGATCGAGTGCTCGTACATATACTGTAATGAAGTGCTGGAAGACTTAAAAAGATGTTTATTCGTAATTAAAGTTTCTTTGTTTCCCGACATAAAAACCAGAGAAAATAACAAAAACAAAATTGAATTTAAGATCTCTAATGTTAGATCTCTAATGCAAACACCAGCAAATCTGGACTCACATTTCCACACTCGCTACCCAATCATTCGATATTTTTTACAAAGTCTATGAAAAAATATCTAATTAGCTCCCACCATTAAGACTGGCTAAAATAAGTATCTAAGAATAGAGCCTCAGAATTAAAGGGGAAATAACCCTCTACTGACAGGCGATGTTTCAAACTTAATTGGGTCAGAGAGCTCGAATTCCTCAGTAAAGGAAAAGAAGGCAAGCGCCTTGAAAGCAAGATGCAATAAAAAAACATTTTAAAAAAACGCTGAAATAAGCAAGATGGAAGGGTTAGGAGCAAGCTTAAAGTTCAGACACATCTGTTTCCCTGTCTAACCTCTCATTATGATAGTCTGCATACTACCTGTCACAAAATGTTTGTGACTTTAACAATTATATCAGTGTCTCCATTAAGATTCAAGCAAGAAGAAGAAGAAAAAAAACAAGCATTCAGCTTAAACCAATTGCAGTAAATTTCTTATAAGGGCTGAAACTGGTATTGCATACTTGACAAATGAAGCAATTATCAAGAGTGAAACCGGAGAAAATGAAAATGAATTAGCACTAGCACTGCATACCTCTTCCATGACCAAACTGGGATTTTACCTTGAGTTAAAAAGAAAAGAGGGGGGAAAAAAAGAAGAAAGAAACCCTGCACTATAAAAAAAAAACAAAAAAAACAGTAGAATAAAAAAAAAACAGACATTTCTTTTTCTAAACATAGTGAAAGATTTGAGATTAAAGGAGGGAAATGGCAAAGAAAAGGAATTTTGTTCCGACACAGAGGCACCGTGAAGAAAGAGGCACAAGAGACTCGGGCGCTGTAAATGCACTTCTAAGAGAAGGAGGCAAATTAACGTGTTGCAAAATGAATGCAAATATATGCAGATTCCTTCTATCAGCCTGTACTCTGTTTTTTCTTTTTTTTTTTCTTGAAACCTTTGGTCTTTTAAAACTGCAGGCGGACAAACAGCAAGCTGTTTAAAATTCATGAAACATTTATTTAATTCATCGGGCAGAGACCTTCCCTGACAACCTCTTACTTCTTCCACTTCCCGCTCTGCCAATCTGACATTCGTCAGGACCACGTTGGACAATGATGTATGTTCGATGACAGATTAGTCTCTGGCATCGTTCGCGTCTCTCTCTTGGGTATGCTTGGATCGGGGGAATAAGCATTAGTATCACCCACGTTACACACACACTTCCCACTGAACGCTACTGACGTAAGTGTTGGGCAAATTGTGACAGAGGAGTACCGCAGACACAAATGAAGAGACCGGCAAACAAAGGTATCCCTGCAAACACGCTGACACAAATCGCAGGGAATTTATTCATACCAATCTGATTCTGACGCAAGTCAAATATGCAGCTGAAATCAGAATGTACACGTTAGCATTGGCCTGGTTAAAGAAGAAGTCTTATGGCCAAATGTAGGGTTTATTTGACTGAGAGGATAAATGCGTGCGACAGTCGTTATAGTTGTTGTGTTCACTGGCCAGACTAGGTTAGGTCAATACCGGAGAAAGCTAAATAATTAGTAATATGGATCGTTCACACAGCAGAAAATTAATATTTCATACAATGCCTCAAAACATTTTGTTATCCACTACTGCAGGAAGTCTGAAAGTGCACTAGTGCACATTTTCTTGAGTGTGACCAGGCTGCAACCACATTACTCCAAATGTTTGAGCATCCAGGCAGTAATCATGGTTACTGGCAACCTAAAGGTTCAATAAAGCTTTATAGCCACTCTGACAAATCCTCTGATTGTTCTACTCATCTTCGCTTTCTTCCCTGTGCAGCAGCATGACTCAGACTCAGTCCATCGCTTTCCCATCTACTGGTTGAGCTTAACCCAGCTGTCCATTGAGTTTCTCAGCTGTGTAAATGACAAGGAGATGCAGCGAGGGGCGCTGAACCACTGAATGTGGAGGAGCTTTCTGAAATCCTCCAGGCTCCTTTCTTTAAGGCCAGGCAGTCCACGCCCTCTATGACTACCCTCCTCCTTGTCCACTATGCCCCTAAACTAGTTCTCATTCATGGTCTGCTCACATCCCCTGTGCTCTCCTCTTCGTTAAAAGATATATGCTTTGCTATAAATATGGTCAGTGCTTCTTATTTCCAAAAACCTATGGGTGTTACTTGATGTCATCAGAACAACTATTTTTGTGGATTTACCTCAGATGCTGGACCCTGACCATATGGCTACAGGAACAAAGAGCTGTGGAAGTAAATGCCAAGATTAACTCAAAGCCAAAAAGAGCATTTACAAACATCAAACTCATCAACAGTTTGACCCTAATGTCACTAGCTTTGTGTAAAACCCATATAACACTAAAGATACCTGCGGAAATAAAGAGGGTATTTAACCCAGAGATTTGAGCAGATTTTTAGCCATCTGTTTTGAAGGGCTTAACCTCAGACTGTCCTTTGCTGTCTCGATGTGTGAGAAGAAAACCAAACAAACAGACTCACTAGGTGAACGTTGACGCATGTCCAGCTATTGCTTCAATCTTTGCTTAGAGCATTCAGGAGAGATGAGCCATATGTCTCTGAATTCCTCTTTCCCTTTGCAGTGAATAGGGGTGGTCAGGCCATCTGCAGTAGTGGGAATTTCCCCGGTGAGACAGTGAACGTGTACGTAGGGCTCTCAGTGAGCCTAGAAAAGAAAGGCAACACTTGGAAAGATGGTTTTTGAACCCAGCATTAGACTGACTAAGCTAGCTCCATATGTGTTTGCTTTGGGTTATTTATTGGCTCTGATGCTTCTGATTTTGGTTCAGTACACTCTGCCTTTCAATGGCAGACACGAAGGTCAAATAGTAGATAAAATCCAAACTTAAACTTGCTGTTTTAAGCCATTTCGGTTCATAAATCCAGCAGTGTGTTTTTATAGTAATATTATCATCATCATCATTATTATTATTATTATCCTGGGATGGTGAACAGAGGAAACTAAGAAGAGTAATTCTTCTAGTCTCACACTTTGCATTAATTTGTACTGCCCCCCCAAAAAACTCCATGTTACAAAATATGAAAATAGAATTAGCGATTAGTGTTTTCTGCCTATTCTGACATCATCTTCCAACATCCACACAGCAGGCAAAACACATCCGTCTTCAGAGCTGCATTTTGTATACTGCTGAGACGTATGGAGGGACTGTTGACAGGTGTCAGAGGGATTGTGTGCCATGAATGGCAAATGTCACGGTAAAGTGAGGGATTACACTGTATTACTCTCTGAATAATTCTTCGGAGCCAATAGCTGTCGAGTGAAGGAGTAGTAATCTGTTGCGGCCAGACCCCATCTGGACTGACAGCGGCTTAGTTCCACAGAGTTCAGACCCTGGGCTGCCCAAAAGGAAAACTTGCCCTACCATGTCACAGTCCATCAGAGACCTGAAATTTGGCTATTCACCCCTGCTAATGAAACCAGCTCCCTGTCCACGCCACACCACCTCTGGCCCACGACCAAAGAAGACAGCCGTGTTCATTACGAGCGAATTTAAGTACCCCAATGTCAAGACCTGCCATGCGAAAAGACAGCTGAGACTAGTTCTCAAAGATGGGGTGGCTGCTATTTTTTCCTCAATTTCAGACCTGTCTGGAGCCTCGGGGACATAATAGCCATGTGTTTGATGTACTGTGCCACTTTTACAGATAAAAGAAGAGAAATAACATCACCTTTCAGACTGGCTCTTATTTATTCCTCCCGTGCTATTGCATGAATATTGCATTACTGACACATTTGTTAGATCTATAGTTTATGGGCTTTGTTTTTAACCATTGCTTTTTTTTAGGCCTGTGCTTCTTCCAAATGCTTGCACACTATGCATCACGCAGGTAAGTGCTCATTCTGACTCTCACCTAACATAAATTGCACTGATCATCAGGGATAAATGCTAAAATGACAAAAAAAAAAGAAGTTTAAATCTTACTTTCCATTTTATAATTTCTCTTGATAACAAAATGGTCACACGATGACAGCTGCCTACTTAGCAGATATAGCTTGATTAAAGTAAACTAATTATGTAATTAGTCCAGATAGTATAAAGGGATGTTGTATTGACCAAAGTGCTAGATCAGACTGATAAATGGAAAGCTAAATTGGCAGCTTTGGAAGATGGTATATTGACTCTAGTCATATGGCGTATTGATTGATTATAGCCTTCTTTGGTGATAAGCTGATAAACAGAGTGGATACTGGACATAATCTCTAAGCCTGACCGATTGACTCAAAGACAGTGGATTCGTTAGATTAGACGAGTCGCTGCGGACAGTGATAGAAAACAAGAACCTTTCTTTTTGTAAGCTGAGACGCCATCTGACAATATTTTCAAATCATTCTGTTTTTGTGCATTACGTGGGGGAAAAAAAGGAGAAAATCGCACACTGAGACTAACAAAATCAGCACCGATAGAAGCTCAAAGAGGTTTGTAATGAGGTTGCCTGAGTCTTGGGCTTCTCCTCTGTCCAAGCTTTCGATGCATGTTGACAGCCACAATATGAGTTGTAATAGCTAAGCATTCAGGGATCAAATTAATTCATTCCTCATGAAAACTTTATGAATAGACTCTGAGGGACTGAATATAAATGTGCACGTTCTGTAGAGCTAGTGCACAGAGAAAGCAGACGTTCATCTGAGATGAAATATTATTAGGCAATGTTGGCTTTATTTTATATATTTACCTGCTTTTATTGTGATTTTAACGTGTGCATTATTAAAGCAGCAAACTGCATTTTTAATCGGTTCAACAAGAATAAAACATCTTGTTTAGCAGTGAAGCACTGTCCATAGGGGACAATATGTCTACATCGCCTTTAATAAAATAAAAGCAATGTGTGCAAAAAGTCCCCACTAATTCTCCATCTATTTATCACTTTATCATCATCATCATCATCATCAAAACATTTCACACATTCGTAGACATTCTTCTTAGTCATGTGCAATAATAATCCAACTGAAGCAGTTTCTTCTGAGTGGCACCACAGGGGAAAAAATCTTTGTAAATATGCAATTTAATTGAAGCCTTGCTAGAATCATTTACATGCAAGGCAGGGTTTCCTTAATATTTAGGATGCTCATGTATTCCAGCCATCATGTCCTGTTTATAATAACCCAGTTAAGATCATATCCCAGTTGCTAGAAGCCCGAATATACGAGCTGGGTTATTATCTGGTATGCTGAGGCGTGTAAACACTTTAGTCCAATTACTGTTGTGTTTTAAGACCAGCACAATGTGATTCCTGCAGTAATATTCCATGGTAATAGTCTGATAGCGCTTTGTTATTTATTTTAAACAAGCACTGCATGTTTCAGAGGATTCCTAACTGGTTTACCCGATATTGAACACAAAAAGACTGTTTTTATACAGGGATTCACCAATTTATTTTTGGGAATCTCCATATGAAACAAATCCAATCGTTTTCGCTTTAAAAGGAGATTGAGACTTCTAAGCATAATACTGAAAGTGCAAAACAGCTTAAAGGGGAAACATAATGGATTGTGCACGAGGGCAGTTTGTAATTTCTCCCTGCTGTTGAATTATAGGGTGGAGAAGAGAGGAAAATGAGTTACGGAGCATTAACCTCTTCATTCACAATTATCCCCCTCTCTCTCTCTCCCTCTCTCTCTCTTTGGATACATGTCTCTCTCTCTCAGTCTTGTATTACACACCACTTAATGGCACTAAACTGACCAACGCTCCCTGGGGGCATCCTCTGTCAGCCAAGCGCCTGATGGCATTTTTTCACAACACTCCTCTGAATCCTAAGAGAGGGCTAAAGAAGCACCTTGATGATATCGCTGATATTAAGTTTCACAGAAGCCATTGCTCACCGTGTGAGGGGCAGAGAACAGAGGTGGGTGAGGAGAGGGCAACTGGGCTGATAAGCATCTCTTTGTCTCAAAGTGATGACCTGGACTGCCAGGTCAACATCCTGGGGCGCTAACTGGTGTGAGGCATTTTTCAACCTCGGGAAGGTGTTGAGACATTAAAGGGTGGTGTGGAGAGAGCTACTGAGTTACTCTGATGAGGAGCAAGGTGGGGTGCAAGTTAGCTTGATGGCTTGAGGCACTTATAAGACAATAATAGGGCCAGCAGCTCTTGTCTTTTTTTCCTCCAGTGTCTGGTGTGTATCACAAGTGTGCGATATATATGCTCTCTTAGACGTGAAGTAGGACAGCAGCTAAGGGCTGATGCTAATCAAAATCTACACATGCGAAACTCCTCCAGGCACACAAGGTTCGGCGAATATGTCTTTATAAAGGTAAATATGGAAAAAGAAAAGCTAAATGCTAACAGGAAACTACAAATTCACGCATCCAGTAATGGCATAATGATTGCTATAGAGTTGCTGTACGTGCTGGATTAGATCAAATATCATGAAACTAAATGGCGATTACACTTTTCCTGGACCAAAATCTGATAATATGGGAATTATAAAGACTCCACCTTCATGGTCATCCATTCCAAGGTACTGTAATAAACTGTCTTTGCCAAAGTTGCTTCAGTCGCTGTCTCCTAGCAGCCAACTAATTGAGAAAACTGATGAGTTCTGTTAGCCTCCAAGTAAGCCCTTTTGTTCTACCTGCTTGCTAATTCCTTACAAGTCTCCATCTTTGTCCACTTAAAGTTAATTCAGCAGTTCTCAGGCACATGAGCTCCTGATGACCTCCCAGTGGTAAGGAGAAAAACAGAGCACAACCTTGCGACCTAGCTAGAAACTCGTGGTCATGTATCCTTGTGGCTTTGTAAAGTTTGGGGGACTTCCTGCATATTTTATAAGCTAGGGCTGTGCAGTTATGAGGTTGCATTTTTGTAAATGATGTTTCCTGTGCCAAAGACTAAATAAAGTAGAAGTTGTCTGACTTTTATTTATTTTTTTCAGTTTTTTTTATTAGTTTATAATATTTGTGCAAAGAGCAGGCTGTCTCCTTTGGGAAAGATCACGCCTTAAAAAGCAACTAGCCATAGCAGGCGTTCACTAATTTGGATGGCAGAGCTTTTCAGAGTTTTTTTTCCAAGGTGGAGTGCAATTTCTATTTTTCCACTCTGACAAGAAAATTTCTCAGGGACAAAATCTGCATATTTCATATGCAAATAGTCAAATTAAAAGATTTCAATTACAGACCGAAAACTTGTGCAATCTCTGAATTTATTATAAAAACACTTTAAGCATCTCCCTTTAGAAAAATCTATGCTGCTCGCACAGTATCGTGCCTCATCGTTGTTAAACGCGAAGTGAAATCAAGCCAGGGGTGGCGGGGTTGATAAACATAATATTAACAGAAAGGCACCGAGGCTCCTCATCAAGAGCACCTAAATAGCACAACATTAAAAGTCCTGTGGAGAATGAAGCAGTTAGTAGACACCAGTAGGTATTTACTTGATTATTTTTTTTATTTTTTTTTTTACAGTAGTGCTCTCACTTTAATTGCTGTCTGAATAATAAAGCACCGGAACATTTCTTGTCCTCTCTAATCAAACTGACATATTGGCTAATGAAATAAAAGCTTCAACATTCTCCCAAGCTTTGTTGCCATCTCCTTTTGGGCTGTAAAAGAAAGTTGGTGAAATGTGCAATGATAAACACCCATAAAACCATGTCTCATTTTACTGAGAGGCCATTATGGTACCATCCTGAGAGGTGCTTTCATTCTCTGACAGTTAGTGAGATTCTTCTCATCTATAAAACATGCAGGTTACGTTGAGAGGCAGCTGTAAACTGCCAGTTTGCTCATTTAGTAATGTCTGGGGAGTGTAGCTATCAGGTATTCATCTTCCGCCTCCTTCCGCTGTGGCCCTGACTGGGAGGACACTGCCTCACAGTCATAAATGCACGAATGAATGGCTAAAATCTCTGTCGTACCAACCACTGCCCGAGTAAATGGCTTTATCAGCACTGTCGCCACTGAATATGCTTTATAGGGAATTATTTTTTGCTTCCCGTTCCCTGAAAGATTAAATAATCATGTCACATTTGTCAAAAAACTGCCCGTTTTGCCACTTTACTGCAGTCGGCTCGAAGAACACACTTGTATATTAAAATGGAACCTATTATGCTCAGTTCCAGCTCCACGTTTTTATTAGTGGATTCTACAAGAGATTCACAGATCAAAATAATCCTTATTTACTCTCCACTAGGCAGCCCTTCAGTTGATCTACTATCTGAAACGAGGCTATTTTGCTCCATTTCTCCTGTCTTTAAGTCAGCTTTGCTCTAATTTGGTGCACCTCACAGGCAAACGATTTAAACAACAAGCGTGGGAGATTTCTGTGCTGCTCTAACTGACATCATTCAGAGCCTGCAGCATAAAAAAAGACTCTCTGTCTGTCTGTTTAAAGCTGATGTCAATATTTAAACCGTTGTTTAGGGTCAGGATTTGTCATGTTGAGAAATCTCAGGAAAAAAGAAAAGCAGAATAAAGAGTTTAGACTTCAGAGCAAATTGGTGAATTCGGTACTAAAAAGGATGAGAAACCACAAAGTCCTTCATTTGCACCATCCAATCTTCATTTGTAACATCCAATGTGTTCTTAGCTAAGCTAACTGTTAATGAATTCAAGCCTAACTTTGTTCTCTTCAGGTTGTCTGCCTCTCATCGTGTGCCCCTGGGATACATAGCCACAGATCCAGAGAAGTTAGCTAATTGAAAAAGTACAGAGCGTCAAATATACAGCTATCCATCTTGCCTTTGTGCAATAACAATGCAATCAAACGGTAAGTGAGCGGAAGAATATGTCTACCACTAATTGCAATTGAGTGCATTTCCTTAATGAAGGCCAGACTTGACCTAATGTTTGCCTCCCCTCGGAAGCCTGCACGGGCATGTGTGAACCCGAGCTTCTGGGCCTTTGTGGTCGTTGGCGTAACACGTCGATGTGCCCCTTTGTTTTCACTATCAACGTAACTTTTTTTTTTTTTTTTTGCTCATAAAGCTGCATTTGCGATTGCTTTAGCAAGAGAGAGGAAAGAAAGTGAATGAAAACATGCAGTGAGAGAGTGCTGGCAAGAATGGTGCGTTCCACCATGCACCATTTGGCAGTATAAAGCGCAACCCCGCTGTGTTTTATGATGATTAATCTGCAAGCGCACAGGTTTTCAAGACCTCTCCATCAACTCTCTGGGTGAAGGAACCCAACAGCAAGCCTAAAAAACAAAGAGTACAGATGTACCCTCCTCATTCTTAACACCCTACTATGAGGGAATAGTGTGTCTCACAGGGGACGAGGCTCTTAAGTTCATTCTTCACAGAGCAGAGGAGCAAAAGAGAGCCAGTGAAACAATTACTTCAACGCTGGCTATATATAAAACCCTGCTTTACCTCTGAAACCATACTGCTTCCTTTAGGAAACAAAGAGCGGATAAAGAGGGTCTCGACAAGAAACTCTTAATGTTAATTACAATATATATACAACTACAAAATTGTGCAAGATTTTACCCAGCTTGATATGAGTTTAAAAAAAAAAAAACAGGGTGTGATATGTTTGGTTTTGAAGGTTTTGAATCCAGCAACAGCCTATTGTACTCAGCAGAATAACCAACATCTTTCACCATAAATCATACTATGATTGCCTGCAGCTCCACAGCTCTGGGTCAAATGAAAAGGAACAGGCTAATACTAGAGTGTGTTGCAGCGGGAATGGCACAAACAGAGGTCTGTCTGTCCTTTACTGACAAAAAAAAAAAACATAGATGAATGAGGGATATGAACCGAAATTGGACTGTGCTACAGCTTGTTTTTGATGGCAAGCAAGATAATTACCTCCACAATGCAGAGTAATTGAGCAGATTCGGGAGATATTATTACCGATATTGTCAGACGTGCTATCTGCGGATACAAGGAAATTCAATTTTAATTCATGAGTCAAAGGTGGAGAGAAATAACCAACGTGTCCACATTCTGTAGGCTTTAGAAACTACCCCAAAGTGATTATAGGTAAACCCAACAACCTAAAACTAAGCCGCTATGCGAAAGTGTCATCTCCAAAAATTCAATGTCCATTTTTTTTTTTTACGATGATTACATCTTAAACAGTAAACCAGGCATTTCTTTCTTTTTTTGTAACAGAAAAGAAAAGAAACAATTGCAAGAGGGGGAGAAAAAAAAGCGTTAACATTTAAATATGTTGACATACCACAGCAGACGGTTGTGATTGAGACACCAGCTGGTGTTTAGAGCGAAAGCCTAAATCTAGTTTACCATAATGAAGCTCTCAGAGGGAAGCAGTGCACTCCCCGCGCCATTTTGCTTTACTTGGCTCCTTAACACGTTCAAACCTGAAAAGTACACACATAGATTGGGACAAATACAATATCTCCCTCGTCGTCGTCGCTACAACAAAGTGGCGCTGGGTGTGTTTGCACAGCTTGAAAAGAGCTCCCGCTAAACAAATGACTGAACAGTTGAAACCAATTTGCATGTGTCTAAAAAAAAAAAAAAAAAAAGACAACACAAACGATCTTCATTTTGGGGTGCCAACTTGTCTAAGGATGGGTAAACAT
>VUQR01035778.1:109014-126729 GCA_015108515.1 Hemichromis elongatus
TAATTTGCCCTTTCTCAGTTGGACATGCTTTACTTGTTTGTTGATAGCTGGCTTTTTTTCTGGAAAATAAAAAGTCTGCTCCAAGAATGTTAGATTTTTTTATTTTTTTTTAAATCAATTGAAATATGCTTATTACTGCTAACAGCAAGCATTATGATGGTGCCTTCCTGCCCCGGATAATTACCCCCGTAGCTCTGCCTCCCTCTGACTAACGTCACTCTTCCGCCAGCTGACGCACCCAACCAACCTCTTAATTGCAACTGTTGTGTTCTGGCCATTTCAGATCAGCTGCATCGCAGACAGGATTTAGGTGATTCCAGGCCAAACCTTATTTGGACGATAGATCGCCAATCACTCAAACCTGGCTTCTTACAGCAATTTTTTTTTCCAAGACTGGCAAAATGCCTTTGAGTTATATTTAATCCACTGGTTTAGCTGAACTGGTTGAACATGTGACCCATTTGCTGAAAGGCAAAAGCAGAGACCAGGGTTCAAATCTCTTCTGAAGGCAATTTGCCGCATGCCTTCCCTTTTGTTCCCTTTCTCCTGTTTTCTCTCTACTGTTCTAATAAAATCTAAAAAGCCACAAAAAAGTACACATACAATTATGTTCAATGACACAAAATCCATACACTATCTCTGTTTTTTCACATCCTAAAATACCAGAATGGCATCTCACAGAAGAGTCAGAAGGTCTGCCTGTTACCGCGTTTTCTCATGGAAATCGCTTTCAGGTTAAATTAATAAATGGTCATTAATTACAAATCTCTTTACCTTGAAGCTAAATATTTTTTTGGAATTACTGGCCAAAAAAGACTGAAGCGAAAGTGATAGTAGTACTAGTATTAGCGCGAAAGCAATAGCAGTAAAAGATTTTCAGCTCTGAGAGTGGATTTCTTTTAACATAATAGGGAGAGGGGAGGAGAAGGGATGTCAATGTAGAAATCCCCCCACCCCTGATTTCTCACAGCTTTAAGCTGTCTATAAGCTGTATTTTTTAAGTATACCATTTATTTCTGCTTACAGTGGCACGCTTGTTTTTCATGACATGTGCAGGAGCACAAATCTTAATACTTAGTTCCACTTGTTACAAAGCTGGGATTACTTTTCCTTTTTTAATCAGAGTCATTGTGACCTCAGCTTCTTGAAAGCAACATTTTCCGTAGCTGAGCTTCCCTTTCCTCGCACATACTGCACCGGCATGCCTCTTCATTGATTTCAACAACAGACGCAGCATTAATTGGACAGCGGTTATCTGGGGTGTCTTCTAAATGAAAATCTAACACACACCTCGTTTCGGTGCTTTATTGCGTTGACATACTAATGTGTAATGTGAAACACATTTTCCAAAGCACTTATCTTACATTACCACATTCACAATATTATACAGTTTTACAGTGAAACCGAATACAGGTTGATTTATGTTTTAGATAAGGTTTAGAATTACTGAGGTACAGTATATGCACCGAGTTATTTCAGTACTTTAATAGGTAGATCTAATCTACTGCAGTGGAATACAAGAACAGTGGAAAAACAGACTTTTAATTGTCGGTTTATTTGACAGTGTGAGTTTCAGAGACCAGAGAGGTGCCGATTCAAAAGGATGGATTTTTCCATTGTGCCGTTTTATCAGATTCAAATATACTGAGAAATGTTTGTTGTATTGTGTTCACATTCATTTGCATACAATCAAATAATTGGAAACAATAGTAAATTAGCAGCACTGCAGTGATTTCCTCTTGAATATCTGCAAATTTAAGTCTGCAAACAACTGGACACCCATTGTTACAACATCGTGCCACACCGGTGGACGCTACGCGTACAGCGAGAAGCAAAATGAGCTCTTTAAATATAATGACACCATAAGGATTCATGACACTTTCATTTTATCACTGACACACACACACACACACACACCCTGCAGTGTTTCAATGTATGGCAAACAGCTCTCTTTTAGTAAGTAGGAAACACACCGTGAAAAATAAAAGGAGACGAGGAAGATTTCAGACTTCACATTCGAGCTCAAAGGGAAGTCATCTTTAATATCTTCGTAAATATGTTTACCTGCTATTCAACCGTTTACAGCACCTTGCATCAGATGGTGAACTCTAAAGATTTAGTTCCCCAAAGCACAAGAAAGGTAGATGTTCTTCCCCGTGTTTGCATTGTTTCAGTTGTTATACCCAAATGTGCAATTTCTCACTTATTCAGAGAGGCCAGTGAGATGAGAGAAAAGTGAGAAAACGGCATTGTGCAGCATTATCACATACAGTATTCTCCTACACATAAACTGGGATACATTGTTTTAATAGTAAAAGTAGAAATGCATTATGCAGCGGCTGTTTATTTGCAAATTAAATGCCCCAACTTACAGTCATAGATGTGTAAAGAGCTGAGTAGTGATGCTCGTTCTTGTCTAAATGTATCATAATTATACTAACACTGAAGCCTATCATTCAAAACTGCGCTGACTCTTGTATAAATGTATGTCAGTTTTTTTTATACACCACCAGTGTATGCATCACCTTCCCAACCCTGCAACTCTTTTGAGCTGCATTTCTCTGTAACCGACAGGAACAAAGTCACAAACAACAGATGCAAACAAGCAAGCTCATTACAGCAGAGCTCCGGCAAAAATGTTTTACTGAGGAAGCAGTAATCTTTACCGTGATCTTAAATGCTTAAATACAAACACTGTTTTGTTATTGTGTATCGTTTGTTGAGACATAACTGAATGCGATCCCTCACTGACGCTCATTTATTTATCTTTGTTGGCAGCCACATGCCAAATTGTAAGGCTAGAAATATTTCCACACGTGCAACGATCAGAGTCACGTCTCAAAATGTACAGTGTTTATGTAAAAGCTTGGTTTCTGTGGGTTTGCTGCATACAGGCCATCTGGATTTCTACTCTAAAGAGATGTTGCGTAATTAAAACTGTAATCGAGTCTATTTGCCAAACTTCTTTCAGCCCTTTGGTCAGACAATTTGAATCCAACTGGTTTCCACTATTGACATGGCATGTTTCATCAGTTACATGGTGCAGGCCCTTGGGGGATGCAGTGGCAGGAGGATGGCCATGTGGTACCTGATTATCCAGGATGCATGAAAAATTAAATCTGCTGAGAGTAGACAATAGTCTCCTTGGTCTCCTCTCATTTCTTCTTATGTATATTCTTTCCAGTTCTCTGCCTTCAGCTCAGCTTTTCATTATACCTACGAGTATACAGCGGCTTAACATTTGTCTTAGTGAGAAAAGCTATGAAAAAAAACACACACAAAAAAAAACTCATGACTATGACAAACACTAGATTTTTTTATATCTCCCACATTCATCCTCATCAAATTTCCTGCTTGCAGATTAATCAACACCTGCTCGTTGCAGAAAAGGAGGCAACAAGAAAAGAAAAAGGATGGCTTCCTTATTGGTCATATCAAACAAAGAATTATGTGCAAACTGCTTATAAGTTGACCATTTATAACAGCCTGAGTTTCACCAACTTGAGATATAATTAGCTGCAGCACAACACAGTAATGTTGTAACTAAGCTGAGATCCTGCTGCTATGCAGACAAGGTACGATATCTATATTTTTATGTTTTATGCCTCTCATTTCCATACATGCATCTACTCGTCTGTAACTTATATAAGATGCTGTTTTGGACCTGGCGGGGTTATCCAATGGAAAACAAACCCCAGTGCCATCCGCAGTATTGTGAATTCAGCTGCACACAGCATAGCCTTTGCCTTTTGGAAACCTTAATCTGCTTTGTTTGTGCACGGTTGGGGGGTGGGAGGGAGAACTAAGTTTCTATTAAATGAGATAAAATTATTTCTATAGCTTCAAAGCCCAACCAAATTGAAGCCCGTTACTTGAGTGGGTTTCACTAAAGCCACTTATTTGTCCATTTCATCATTCTAATGACAGAAGCCATCATCCCATTATAGCTCCACAGCTGAGTGAGGTTAAACAAATGCAGTTTGTCTGAGGTCACACTACCTCCAAGTCGGGTCTCGCCGCTCCCCCAGGTACATCACAACAAATCATCAGCTTGTCTATAACTACTTTATATATGCAACCCTGTGAACCCAGCTCCATTAACCCCCTCTCCACTTACTGGCACTTAAGGAACAAGTATTCTTGTTCCAGTCTCTCTTTTTTTCTCCTCTTCTCAAAAATTCTTTCTCATGCATCACACTTTTATGAGTATAATATCCAATCTCATGGTCTTCCCGGTCAATCTAAAATCACTTTGTTCCTCTGGGGAGTTCGTAAGACGGCATGACATGTCAGGCATCTGACTGAAAAATTTCAATATCCATGGCCTTGTTACAATAACTGCTGTCTTAAATGGCCAACTGAAGAAATAAATCCTTGCACTATGGAGTGCCTTCTCCTAAAACAGTCTGCAATGAATAGGATTGAGATCATTCTGTCACAAGTTCCAGTTTTGGAAAACTGATGCAGTTCATTAGTTCTTATTGTTTGCAGCCCACTTACATCAAACACTGACTTGTAAGCTGTAAGGCCTTTCAAAGTAATAACTCAATCACGCCTAATAAAATCATATCTCCGGGACATTTCACATAAAGCTTACCGTTCATCATAACCAACAGAACATCGCCTCGCGGCGAATACCAGCCCGCTGAACAAAGGTCTTTGTATATAATGAGTCCACATTCTCTAAGCCCTAGAATAACCACACAATCGCTTGTGTCAACAGAGGGGAAATCCATTTCATCAGGATGTCAGTCAGTGCTTCATTACCATACGCAAGGGCAACATCCGTACAGCCGCGTAGCCCCTGAGAGCATCTGCCGATCGTCTGCCGATCGCTGCACTCCCGAGGAGTGCGTTTCATTATAAATGGCAAAAAGATGACGCGCACTCATTTAAAACATCACCACGGGTCAGTTCGTCGCGATGACAAATTTAATCAGAAGTGGTTTTCAACCCCACAACTTAACGCTGTGGCGTTAACGTCCCCCTTCTTCTTCTTCCTCCTCTCAGTATCATCATTCTTATGATTCTTCTTCTTCAGCTTCAAAACGCATAAAAGTTATGTTGTTCTGAACGCACGCTTTATTTGTTTCAATCTCGGCTGTTGTTTTTATGAACCAGGTTCATTATAGGAGATCGAAAGAGTCTCTCTCATACCTTGGGTGATTTTTTACGATAATGTGAGTATTTTCTGGTTCAGTAGTATTAGTGCTGCTATAAAACATAATTTGGTGAAGAGGGGGGAAAAAAAAAAAAGGGAAAAGAAAGCGCTATAAAAATCTCCAACATAATAGGGCCTCTCATTTAAACAGACTGATGATGGCTGGCTGACATCTTATGTCACAATGCAATCTGCTAAAGCAATAATGTTTACTATTACTACTTCTACCAATGCTGCTGCTGCTACTCGCATAGGAAACGAGACAAAACAAACTGCAGGTTACAGCTGAGCAAAAACTACCTGAAACACGAAAGAAAGTAAAGTGAATAAACACTGAATTGTTAAACATCTAACAATAACGGCTTTGACAGAATAAATGCTAACATCAGAATTACTCCAGAGGCTTATTCTGAGAATTATCGCTGTTATTACATACATTGCTACAGTGCTAGAAATGTGATTTTATTATTTATACTTTTGCGTGAACTGGAAGTGTTTACTCCCGTCTGTAACAGTTTAGTTAGCGGCAAGAAGAACTTACTGACGCCCTTCTGGAAATGTATTCTTCTGAGAGAGATCTCTCATGTAAAACTTTTAAAGGCAGAGTAAAACAACAGTTATTTTGAAACGCATTCAAAATGGCCAGCTGAGAGCTACTTTTATAAATGCGGCCCCCTCCCCGATTCCTGGGAGAAAACATGTACACTCGCAAACACTCACAAATATTGAATGAACTGCCATCGGTTATGAATTGCATTCTCATTTAAAGCTGCTCGGAAAGCATCCGTCTTTCATTTGACTTGCTTAGAGCAAACAGAAAAACGGTGAAGAGGATTTAATTTCACGAATCCATAAAATTGTGATTTCCTTGAATCTAAAGAGTGACTTAGTCACTCAGTAAGGCTGCATGTGATTGTTTTATTTGCGGTATGTGCTGTATCGCATGAGTCTTTCTTATTGCTGACACTCTGAAGAAACTGAGACTGTTAAGTCCAAGCATAAAATTATAAAACTTAGCGTCTGGAGGAACTTTATATTCTGTTACTTACTTGTAACATTATGTTGCTCATTACCTGGACCATTACCATTACCTAGCCATTATACATAGAAAGCCATTATAGAAAAAACGTGCCACTGCCGGCCTGTAACCAAGTAGCTCATCAGTATTTCTGCTAAGGTGCACACTTTTCTGGGCTGGCTGTGTACATGCTGTGCATTTGTTTGTTTCTGCAAAGGTTTCCAGCATTTTCAGGCATGCATATTAACTGAGACAAAATGAAACAGAAAATGAGGAAAGTGCGAAAAAATATAAGAACAAAGAGAGAATGATTTGACGTTCGACGACAGGTAGCGAGAACGTCGGTGAATCGCCTGGTAATGACAAGAGCACACTGCCTTGGGATTGTGCAGGGGAACAGCCAGCAATCAGAGGATGATTTCGCCAACCCTCTCCTTTCACCCTTACGCCACTCTACCGGTAAAGAGCTAGTCTCAACCAGCATCTCTCCACGTTCTCTTATAGGTACAAGAACGCACTCTCTCTGCCGTGCATAGAGCTACACACATGCTGCTTTTTCACATCTCTACCGTTTCCACAAGGACACTAACAGACACGCTCTCGCTTCTTCGTTGTTAATGTAGTCCAACTGCTGAAACCTTTTACCGAGCACCAAAATCAACATCTGCTTTGTAAAGGGTTTTATTTTGTTCTAAAATAGTGTTTCTGTTTCCAAAAACAGCACAATTATGGGCATTTTTCTCTCCTGCTTGAGAAGCAGATGCTGAAAATGTGTAGGATGGAATTTCCAGTTGTCACCGCAAACATTTCTAAAGAAACATCTGTGAAAGCAAGGCAGAAAAGGGGGATTTATCTATGTGAAATGCAGAACCAGCTCAGTCATCCCACTTCTCAAACTAACTCTGCTATCAAAAGATGTGAGCGATACTTGAATGGATCCACAGTGCCCCCTACAGGTCGATAGACAGATAAGCTCCATGAGCGCTGCATCCATTCTTCTGGTGGTCTGTTTTAATGTTACCAGTTACACTGAACTTTTGCCTGCTTCGTGCTGCTAAAAATGAGTCAGTTCATCCAGGCTCGTATCCTTACCCCCACATAAACACACACACAGACAGGCAGTCCTTCTCACAGTGCATGCTTAGGGTTAGGATATGAGTCATTTGTAACCATCATGTTCTACCTAGCCACTTAAAAAACACCCTATTTGGTTTTTTATAAAAACACTTAAAGTACTTTTTTATTTTTAACAAAAAATAAACATGGAAATTTGTTGGGTTTTTTTACTAGATAAGTGCCTTGCCGTATTCTGCCAGTGACCTCTACTGTTATTACTATTTTTTCAAAGATCTTCACTTTTCCTCGTCCTATCAGCCCCTGTTGATTAATCCCAGGCATGGTGGGCAAAATCTGGCATGTGTGCAGCAAAAGGCATAAGGTACTGTGAGAGGTTTGTTTCATGACAGCCAGGAGAGACAACAGATTAGGAAGAAAAGCGAGAAAGCAAACTGCAACATTTCTGACCTACAATGACTTTCAGTGAAGTTTCCTCTCCACTGGGGAGATGAGTGTAGGCCTGACCTGAATGACGGGTCTCCTCATGAGCACTGGCAACTGTCTCCAAAAAATCCCAGCCACACTTTCACGGTCTTTGCTTTGTGCGGATATGTGCGGCTTTTATGTTTTCAAGAGTGGTGGGTCACAAAATGTATAACTGGGAAAAAAGGGTAGGCTCATTCTCCCAAATGCTCAATACGGTCATAGACCATTAGCAGTTCAAGCAATTTCAGACATTTCTCTAAGTGGGAGATGGACACACACTGACAGCACAGATTCCCATGATTACTTTCCATTAGCAACACCTCATGAAAAATTATTTCTATTTGGCCACATTGGCACACAGAGATCAGGTGAACAGAGATGATGAGCAAACACTGCGGCCGAAGGGATGCGCGGATCATCACTGGATGCTAGCAGGGGAGAAATCAGGCTGAAATCGGAAGACGGGGAAGCTCGTCAGCTGGTTTGTCGCCTCAGTTCACATTTACGAAGTGACGTGAGGGAAAACCCTGTCCTCGTGCCGTACCTCACTCAGAGGTGATACGATTACCTGGACCTTTTAGTGCAGGGCCCAGTGCAACCCACTCACCGGAGTCATTTCACTGTTCATCAGAGCAGCAACTTCTCTCAGCCAGAGGCATTGATTTTCATTCTTGGTGTGATAGCACAACAATCACAAGTTTGTTCAAGAAGTTACCACCCTTCTGCCATGGTTTCCTATGTACTGCGTGTATGTGTGTGTGTGTGCACTATTATATTGTGGTGACACAAAACTTTAGTCAGTTACAGAACCACATTGTGGGAAATGTCTTCCATTATGGGGACTAAAATCTAGTCCTTAAACATAAATCATTACATTTATGTCAAGATAAGGTTGAGATTCAATCAGGCAGGTAGCAGTTATCATTATGGTTTGTGCCTAGGAAACAGAGGTAGGCCAAAAAGCCTCTGAAAATGCCTAGAGACAGGCTGCAAATGTGTGTGTGATTGCAAGTGTGCACAAGCATGTGCGTGCGTGAACAAACAGAGACTAAGAGACCCCCAATTGCAGTCATATTGCTGTGAGCATGGCCGCATCACTCAGGGAGGTTATGGCACAGGGTGTGAATCTGCAGAGAGACAGATAGGCCTATTGGGCAAGACTCTCCAGGGGCTGAGTGTGCCGTGCAGCACATCCATGGCCTGACACAAAATCTAATGGAGAGTCTACGCTGACAAGATCCATCAGCAGCAGGAAACAAAACCAGATACCTCAGGCTTTATCAGTCACAGGAAAATGCTAAAGTAAAAGGTGAATAGTACATTTCACACCCGTGTTTGGCATGTTATGCCACAGTCAGGTATCCATACTGGTTTAGAAGCTGGGACAAACTATTCAATATAAGGGGGGGAAAAAATCCTCCCTTTGATAAAAGTAATGTTGAGCCCGAGAAATATATTAGTTGCAGTAAAATAAGGAGTTCATGAAGCAGAAAAGAAGAATATGTAGACATATATTACAACCAGAGCTTTAACGGCACCCTAGCTGGGAAGAGCAACAGTGAAAAGTCTGTCATTTTAGTGTCTATCTACAGACTGAGAGTTCAGCAAGCGGATAAAGATGCCACCTTTTTATTCTGGAAAGTCGCTTTCTTTGTTGGCTAAAATATTAGCAGAGCATTCAGGGTCATTCCCAAATAAATAAGGCCGTGGTTCCATTAAAGCTTCAGCCTCAGAGAAGGACATAATATTCTCTGGACATTACAAACCATTATCGCGCATTGTTGCAGCGCAGCAGCAGCTACTGAGGTTTTCAATAAATGAGGGAAGGACGAATCTGAACCACCACGTACTTTCTTTACTCTTAAAAAAAAACAAACATATCCTTGCCTGCGGCAGCTGAATTTCATAAGATGACAATGATGTCAGATGGTTCTAATTTTGCGAATGTTACTATTTATTATTTTCATCCCTTTATTTGCTGATCATCCAAATTTTACTTCAAATACAGGATTAAAAAAGGCAACAAAAAAACCCACAATAAGTTCTGGCTACACTTACACTCTGGTTACTTAATACATTGCCCAAAAAACATTATACAAGAAAGCTTTGTACCTCTAGATATTACTTTGCTCTCACCACTAAACAACATTGTATTCTATTCACTACTGACCACACCAGGACATGTAGGATTCTGCACCATACATTATGGATGAACGACCGTGAAAGTAAACAACGCTGCCTTTGTGCCAAGCAACCCCCGTAGGCAATCACTGTTTGAATCGGTGGCATATCAAAAAGATATATAAAAGCCAATTTCTACTAGATCATGCTATTCTGCCCTCCGAGGGTCACTGCTCTCATCAAATCTGTGATGACTGCAGTACAAGTGGCCCCATACAACTGAATACCAATTGAATTTCTTGAACTCATTTCAAACCATTCAGGTTCTTTATGGCATTCATAACTAGATTTTCTATGCACATTAAATTGGCTCCTGTAAAAAAAGATGATCCAATACAGAAAGATGGGAAGGTTTACAGCAGGTAATGGATTAGGAGTGAACCCCATATGCATAATTACAACAGTCATCATGATAAGAATGGTGCTTTTTACTTTGCCCTGCTATCTTCGCTATCTCATTCTGAATTGATAGGGCGGTGACACTCGTGTGAACTCCATCCAGAAAGACAAGAGAGAAAAAAGAAGGCCGATATTTTCTTGTGTTTGCCATTTAAAACCCAAATAAATTATATACATTAAATTTAACACCCACTTTTAGTGAACCCTGTAATTTTCTATGAAGCGAGGCTTGATTAACTGTGATAGTTGTGCCTTTCCATTCATCATCCTGCTATCAATTTAACCATGGTCTACACAGTCTACTGTAGTCAGTGAATTAGCAATCAGAGAAATTGCTGGGTATTTTTTTTTAAAAACGAAAGATTGTGCTACAGTTATTATACAAAAACAAAAAAACAAAAATGCACTAAGTACAAAAATTTGGGCAGCAAATCTTTATACTAATGGAATGCGCAGGATTAGAAATGCACAGAGCCAAAATCTGAGCAAATCCAGATTTTAGGATGCGTGTCTCTCAGACATACACGAGCAAATGTGCCGCTCACGTCTGACATAACTCCCCCTCCTCACAGAGGTGAAATTAAAAGCCCTTTTGTCATGTTTATGTCCAAACCTTCAGTTTGTCATAGAATAAAACAAATACTCAGTGAAAGAGCTCAATTCATTTCTAGTCTCAAAAGATCTTCCAACGTAGCCTGAAGGCTATTATTGGAAAAGCCTTATTTATCACCATTAGACGTAGTGATAAGCAATTGCATTGTAGTGACATAGCAGGCTATTGTCTTCAATTATTTTGACAGGAGTCTTCAATCTTATAATTAGTCATTCAGGCTTTTTGAAAGCAGAAAAGTAATCACTGTGCTCTTAGTTTCACTGCATGCACCAACAACAACATGAACAAGAGAAAGAAGATGAAAGAGTTGACTGAGCAGACTGGAAAGAAAGAAAATGCAAACACATTCAAAAACAAGTCTGAATTGCTTTGCCAGTTGTTAGTTATAAATCTTGAAAACACACATAAACAAGATGACCACAAAAAAAATTGTATGTTTTAAGTCACACACATTTTGCTTTCTCGATAAAAGCACCCTCAAATAATTTGTGAAAATAAAAAAAAATAAAGAATATATATATATATACAAACAAATATAAAACCAGGCTAGGGTTTGCTAAAGTGCATGTTGTCAAGCCACAACACTTCTGAGGAAATATGTTCTTTGGACAGCTGTGGGCAGATGAAAGTAAAGTTCACACAAGAAGAAAGAGAAACATTATGAAGAAAAAAATCCCACAGAAATGCACCGAGGTTTTGTGATGCAGTCGCACTCCAGAGTCAGGCACAAGGTGCTTTGAATCAGGACAGCATAAAACTAGAGGACTAACAAAGCATCCTGGGACGAGAACATTAAAAAACTCTAACAGAAAGTAAAGCAACACAGATGATCCGGATAGGAGGACTGCATAGTACAGTGATGCAATTAAATCCAATCATGCTTTGTGGCACTACTGAGCATAACCAACTGATCTGACTTTATATTTAAAAGGCAATGAAAAACAACTAATGTCCCGAAGCACAAGGAGCTTCCATCACAGAGACTGCATAAATGTTTCATTAGGAATAGTGACTAAACCTCCAGCTTTGATTAAGATCTATGGGAAAAATCAAATTAGATCAAAACATACCGGTGATCATTTCAATATGTAAAGACAAACAGATCAAAAGTCTTCCTCAGTTAAATAGAGGATGCCTGACCCTAAACTCTTTCACCTGTTTCACTTTATTTTAGAAAACATTGTGATTTTTATTTTTAACTGCCATGTCTGCATCTGTACCGCTTCCTATCAAGGTCTGCAAGGAGCATGAGTGTGGTCTAACATCACTTTTACAGCAGGGTCATTTTATACTCTGGGCTAAGTCTGAACATCTGCTGGGACAAGATGCTGCAGCCTGACTCACCGTGTCATGCTATAGCCGCTCTGCCCTCTAACCCTGCACTTAACTGACACCACCTCCCACAGGTTCGCACACGGGTGACAGTTTAAGCGCCTCCTGTGCAACCTCCAGCTAAACAGAATTAGGGAAGAATTAAAAACCCAATGAGCCCAATAATTAAATTTTAATGGAGCACATAAAGCAACTTGACACCCTCTTAAAGCTATAGGCAGAAACCATAACAGGTAACGCCAAGCTGGACCTTTCTCATTTTATAAGCCACATATTGCTGCTGTCGAGACAAAATCTCGTTGTAAAGTCTTTTCCCTAAGAAATGGATTAAAATGTAACATAATTAACACAAATGTGTCAGCTTTAACAAGCTGACCACTGCAAGAATGTTGTCACTGGTGATTGCAGTGAGCTGAACCTGGAGAACACAATGCTAATGCAGTTTTGAAGTAACAGTTAAGGTGAGCCATAATAAAGAAAGAGCCGTGTCTTCCATATCACAGCACAGCACAGCACAGCGCAACAGGATATTAAACTGCCAAATGAATGGTGCAAAGGGCATAATTAGTAGCCTAAATAAATGCAGAGTCACAAAGACGTATTCCTTCACACCAACCTCCACATATACCTTCAATTTGCACTCTTAATATCTCAATTTGTAAATCACGTTGGACTCTGGTGAGAAAAAGTCATTCGGGCTGTTCATTAAGCTTGTGAGTAATACTTTCAAAAACTCCCACAATTCACACAAAGCAGTGCGCTGGTGCCAAGCCTAAGTGAAAAAACAGCATGAGAAAATGGAAGTACTGCAGGCCAGAGATTGGAACCATTGAATAGATGAAAGGCAAGAAGTTGAACAAGCCATCCAAAAGATCTAATCAGCACATGTTGCTCAACATCCACAAGGCCAGCTCAGAACTGTGTTTGTCACTAAAAATTTGGGCAAGATCCACAGGACCGAGGGCATGTGCAGCCTATTCAACTAAATTCTTTGCCAGCAATATTTATATAGCACAATGTCATCCTGTAAAATGTTTTGTTACCAGTGACAAAAACACTGGGACTGGAACTTTCCATTCACATTAAAATTCCCATTCATAACAAACAACTGTGCAAAGCTGCCACAGACTGTAAACAAAAGCTGGACAGTAAAGTCCATCACTGTGTTCTTATCAGCGCTACCACCTGTACAAAGACGAGTGGCTTGACAGTATGAATAGAGGTACAGAGGGCCAAATGCTGAGACCTAAAAATTATAAAAGGCTTCAGCAATTCATTTGACCTTTCGAGCCCTCTGACAGCCTGCTAACCAGAATCAATTGCCTCCTAGCCAGCATGTTGCTCAATCACAGCCTGGATGTCTGGCTGCATTAGCTGATGAAGTAAACAACCTTCCTCTGCTGCAATAGCATTAAACAGCGTAAAACAAAAACCTGCAACGTTGCATCCTGAACCTTATTTTCTCTTCTCGTGTACGCTGAGCATTCAGCCACAAAGCACTGCTCATTTTATTCATAACCTAAATACTTCGTTTTGAGGGCACAGACTTACATGTAATCATTTTAAACAGTAAAAATTGTGTAAAATTGCAAAAAGAAGTATCCTGACTTTCATAGAAGTATGTAATATACGGTATGTTTATGCCCCAAAATGCAGATTTTAAATCATTTGATTACATGTCAATTTTACATGTTTTTTTTTTGTAAGTACAAAATAAAATGTTACATTTAATTGCATCGTTTCAAATGAAATGTACATTCAATTGATAGTTGGCACATTTTCCTCAATAATTAATTATTTGACCTTCGTTTTTAAACATTCTGGCTGCATTTTATGCAACATTATTATGTTCATGAGGGCAAAGTATGATTTGTGAGTGCGATAATTGAGTATCTATAAATAAATATGTATATTGAACAGAGATACTAGTTGTACAAATAAGTATATTAATAAGCTTTCATTAATGTAAAGGTATAATTATTATTTTTAATCTTTTAGTAAAAGTTAAATGTAACAAACTTTTAACAAACCTAATGTTGTGCCCATTGTCATCATAGTATCAAACATAGTATCGAATATCAAGATTTTTTAATATATCGTATCAAAATTAGTTCTGTCACAACACCCAAGCAAGCAACAATAAAACTAGCAGGAGAATCTATTTGACCTGTATAATAATGCAGATGTTACATTGTAGGTCAACATGCTGATGAAGTGACACAACAGCCATGACATTAAGGTTCATGTCACATGTACTCTTTTTACATAATGCTGACGCCATGCCAACCTCATCAGCATGGCTTTTTACATAATGTATTAAGTTCATTAGCCTCATCTGATGGAGCAGTCTGTTTTTAACATCTATTAATCCTGCATAAATTATAGGGCACTAATTTCACACAAGGTGAACACTGCCTAGTAGACTGTAATGTGAGTCTAAATGTATTTCCAAGGACTTTTCTGAAGAAAGAAAAGTTGTGAAACAACAGAAATCCAATATATACTATGTTAATATTCTGCTCCTGCACAGTTACGCAGGTACCACAACTTTAAGCTGAAAACTTGTCCCCGGGATCAGCCGTAGCAACAGGTAAAGCAGTTCTTCCACACTTATAACTCCGTGTGTAGGTTGTGAACAGAATGCAGGATGTTATATAACAGTGATGCAATAATAACATTTCTGCTAACCTTCCTTCAGCCTCTTTTTTTCACTCACTATAAAAGATGTTTATGTTGTTTTCCCCAACAGCAGCACTGAATAATTACTGACAGTCACATCACTGACCAATCAGATAAACCCCACCAAAAGTAGCTGGTCATGAACCCTTGTGTGTCATTTTCACGAGAACGGTCATGAGCTGTAATTATAATTTAAACAGCAGTGTATTTTAACTTTTGGAAAGTCAGATCAGAAAGAGCAGATGTGTACTTTAACATTTGTCTTAGTCATGCTGATCACTGTTGAATGCCATAATAACCAGTGTTTCCCAGGTCTTAACAGCAGAGGGCAGCCAAGGACAACTTAACAGCCTTCAAGCATCAAACCTCATCCACCTGTTCTAAAAGGTCAAAGAACAGAGTGCCTACCAGCATTGACTATGGCATCCACCTCCAAGACAGTAATATCTCCTTTGTAAAGAGACACTTTATCACTCAGCCCTCCTCCGCCTGTCAGCTCATTCCCATCTTCTTGGTCATCACCTGAAATAAAGAAAACAAAGACTGTGAGGATCACGTTGTCAATTATTCCAGCATCCTATACATCAGTACTTCCATTCTTATTCTATTTGTAGACGTTGTCTAAAAATACTTGTGATGCAGTGTGTAGTATTGATTTTTGTTGTGAACTAGTTGAAGACGGTGGACAAGCAAGACAAGTTCAGTTATAACCATTTCACAGTGTCTATTAATAATAAAAATCAACAGCTTTCCTTGATGCAGACTTTTTTATACTCAAGCTAAAAGCTGGATGTTTAGCTTCTTGCTTTCGCATACAGCATCCACAGTCACATAGTGAATGACAGGTCCATTTATAATATTAACATATTAAGCCTTCCATTAACTCTTATCTTCAACTTTAAAATGGCTTTTTTTTTTTTACTTAACAAATGGCTTAATTTTTTAAACGTGCCATTTAAAAGTAGCTTCATACATAAAAATGGGTAATCCAGCTTTCTGAATCTAAATGAGTTCCGCTTATTATTTCTGACATTATTAAAGAATAATCCATCACGCTGTTTCACAATTAAAAAATTATTTCTCATAATCTTTCACTTCCATCACTATTTTACATCATGCTTTGATATGCTTTGTGAATGTCAATCAAATGCACTAATTCCGACTTTAAATCAATAAAATTTCAGTGCAAGTAGCTGAATATGGGAAAATAGACTCACTGGACATTTTTTTAGGTATACCTGTTTAAATGTTTTTTTTAATGTAACTATCTAATTAGCCAAAAATCATGCATGTAGACATGATGAAACGACCTGTTAAAGTTCAAACTGAGCATCAGGATAGAACAGAAAGGTAATTTAAGTGACCCTGAACAGAATCGTACAAAAAACTTACAGAAAAAGAGAAAATGGGTCGGGAAGGTAACAGCAACTTAAATGACCGATTGTAATAATCAAGATATGCAGATTATCTTTGACCACACAACACATCAAAATGTGAAGCAGCAGCAGCAGAAGACCACACTGGGTACCACCTATGTCAGCTAAGACCAGGAAATTGAGTCAAAACTTCTATTTTTATAGAGTTGGCTAAACATGACCACTTCAGTTTATCTTTTTGGCCAGATTAAGAAACCCTACACACCCTTTTAACAACAATTTTCAAAGGAAAAACGGTCTCTGATATCATTTTTTTGCAACGAGGTCTTGCACAACTTTGTCTTTCTCTCCCTGCTCTCTTGAGCAAGTGACACTAAAAGTTTTAGCATACTGTTGTTTACAAATGTCTCTCTCGATTGATTAATGTTCACGTAGCACAGCCATTATCTCGAGATAATGGCTGTTACAGCTATATAATCCAACACCAGCTTCTTATTTAGATTTTGAAATGATCCAAAAATAAAACAGATAGATAATACATATATTTTAGATATTTACATCTGTTTAGCTTGAATTTGTAGCTTAAATTAATTGTACCTGTGCTGACTCAGCTTTTCTGACAAGCAACACTCCTGGCTTCTGACTGGCCTGTAAACGCTACCACAATGTATACGACCACACACTTAGAAACACTTCAAACACATCAGCATCTCAAATAGTACACTCCCTCACTTACATCTGTTTTTCTCTCTCCAGGTTGGTATCTTGTCCAGAGAAATGAAATCTTGGCGACGATACTCCTTGCGCCTTTCATCCAAACTTAGCTGGAGCAGTCTCTCTGTGAAGACAAGTTGAATTCATTTTAGAGAAAACTAAAATGGTTTTACTTAAAAAATTAACAGATAAAAAACAGGCCAAAAATGTGCTCCATGCACAAGTAGGTGTATTATTGATTTACGTTAAAAGCCACAAACATCCGTCCTTCATTTTAACTCAATACAGTTTTTTTTTCCTTCTCTTAACCAAAGTCAAAGAAACGTGTTCTTGCTTTTCCTGCCCCACCCATATCAGTAATAGTTTCAGGCCTTGATGTGAATGAGGAACTTCTCCTCCACAAGTTTGTTGGACCTGTCATAAGACAGAACCTTCATCAGTAGCGTTGTGATGAAGGGTGTTTAGCCACTGCTTATGGCTATAAACTGGCAGTTGTGGACATCGCACGCTTGTCAGATAAGCATTATTTCAGTCCAGGCTTCATGCACGAGTCCAAGCTTTTAGTCCTCCGTCTTCAAAGCTCTGTGTTGTGACTTACAGTTCAGTGAAGGACATACAGTCAAGTATATAGATATTTGAAAAGGGATTTTTTTTTTTTTTTTTTTTTTAAAATTTTTTTAATTTTTTTTTTTTAACAAAA
>VUQR01035778.1:134941-153207 GCA_015108515.1 Hemichromis elongatus
CCATCCATCCATCCATCCATCCATCCATCCATCCATCCATCCATCCATCCATCCATCCATCCATCCATCCATCCATCCATCCATCCACCCATCCATCTATCATCCATCCATCCATCCATCCAGATTCCTTTCCCTATCTCTAAGGGAGAGACAAGTTACACTTCAGAGAAAGATCATTTCCACCACTAGTATCTATGATCTTGTTCTTTTCAGTAATTACCCAGAGCTTTTGACCATGGGGGAGGGTAGCAATGTAGATTGACCAGTACATCTTCCACATCACTGCAGTCGCAGCACCAGTCGTTCTGCACTGATCTCCCGCTCCCTTCTACCATCACTCGTGAACAAGACCCCGAGATACTTAAACTTCTCCAATTGCTGCAGCAACTCATCCTTGACCTGTAGTGGGTACTGCATCCTTTTCAGGACCATGGCCTTGGACTCGGAGGTGCTGATTCTCACTTTACACTCAACTGCAAACCACTCCATTGCAAGCTGGAGGGAACCACCTGATGAAGCCAACAGAACAACATTATCTGCAAAAAGCTGAGACAAGGATCTGAGACCACCAAAGTGGAAGCCTTCCACCACTTGGATAGAAATTATGAACAGAATCAGTGACAAAGATTATTTAAGTATTTATATATTAACTTTAGATTAGTGAATGTGATAAACTATCAAAACTTCACAAGCAATGCAAATAATAAAACAGTTGTAAGGAAACAAACAAGGCATTTTGTCCTGATACATGTATCACTTTATCATCAGCTTATATCTGAAAACCTACTAAAGAAAGACAGTAGAAAATCATTCATGTACACAGAGAGGCTTAACATTATGACCACTCACAGGTGAAATAAATAGCACTGATTATCTCTTGATCATGGCACCTTTTAGTGGTTGAAATATATTTGGGAGCAAGTGGATATTTTGAATACAATGTTGATATTGAAAACATGTAATCATAAAGACTGGATGTCACAGTCACGGGTATTTTGAAGTATTAATAGTCTTTTCTTTCATTCTTATTTAAAAATTTCTAGTCTCTTGGTTTCTGTTCTCTTCCTGTGATTCGTTTTTCCCTCTGGCTCCGCTGTCAGTCATGTCTCCTTGTTTCAGTGTAAAGTGTCTCTGTGCCTTTGTTATGTTTCCTGTTTTACTTTGATAGTCCCATGTCCATCCTCATCATGCTTGATTTCTCCCAGGTGTAGTCACAGTTAAGTTCGTTGTCAGTGTCTGCACTTGGGTCCAATTTCTCTCCACTCCACACATCTGCCCAGGCAGCTGTGCCACTGGAGTGAGTTTGACAAGGACTAAATTCTGATGGCTAGATGATTGGATCAGAGCAGCTCTCATGGGGGGGTATTCCCTGTCCAGAGTGGTTAGTATCTATAAAAATTGTTCCAAAAAAAGAATGATGGCGAACCAGGGTCATGGGTTGCCAAAGCTCATTGGTGCAAGTGGGGGGGCAAATGCTGGCCTGTTTGGTCCAGTCCAACAGACAAGCTACTGCAGCTGAAATTGTTGAAAATTTAATGCTGATTGTGATAGCTGTCAGAACACATAGTGCACTGCAGTTTGTAGCATATGGGGTTGCACAGACATAGACCAGTCAGGGTGCCCAAGCTGACCCTGTCCATCAGAAATGGATTAAGCAGGTATGGTCTGATGAATCCTATTTTATTTAACATTACATGGAGGGCCAAGTGCGTGTGCCTTACTTTACCTGGGAACATCTGGCAGTAGGATGCTCTAGCAGGGGTGTCATTACCAGGCCTCTGGAGAACTTCAACACCTGTTGAGGAGGTAACGTAGCCATTTAAATCAGCTGTGTTGGATCAAGGACACCAGGACTCAAGGCCTGGAGTTCGACACCCGTGGTAGAGCATCCTACTGCCAGATGCTTTTGGCAGTGTTCTGCTGGGAAACTTTGGGTCCTGTTACTTTGGCACACACCACCCACCTAAGCATTCTCACGGACACATAAACCCTTTCATGGAAATGGTATTCCCTGATGAATTAAAAACAGTTCAGTAGTTCAGAAATGGTTTGCGGAGCCCAAAAGTTTGAGATGTTGCCCCCAATTCCCCAGATCTAAATTTAACCAAGTATCTGTGGAATGCACTGGACAAACCATCTTGATCCATGGAGGCCCCACTTCACAACTTAAAGGACATTTTGGTTCCAGATGCTATAGCACACCTTCAGGGATCTAGTGGTGTGAATCCCACAAGCATTTGGAACTGTCTTGGTATTAAAAGGGGGATCAACACAAGTGGTGATAACAATTTTACAATTTCATAGATGATTAGTGTAAAAACAAACAAACAAAACAACAGAAGTGTGCCTAAACCAGGTCCTTGTGGAACACCTGCCTTAGAGATTAGAAAAGATCTTTTTTTTTAAATTAATAATAACAACACAGATTTCCCCATTAGAAAGATAAGATTTAAACAGTTGTAAGGTTTTGTCAGGTTATTTAAACTTAGAAAGTCTGAGAATAAGAAATTTAATGTATCAGTTGGCTTCTAAATGTTCAGCTAGATGGCTCCAACTGCATCACCTTTGTATGTGCAGACTCTGTGGAATAATGTAGGTGAAAATCAAACTGCAGTTGATGCAGAACATTATTTAACTAAGTGTATTTCATTAAATATTCAGCTGCAATTTTCTACAACATTTTGGAAATATATAGGTAGACCCCGACCTATAATTGCCTACCTAATCAGCTGTACCTGAATAAAATTTGGACTCACCAGTGCTTGATTCCACTATTGTTGGAAAGGTTAATAAGATGCGTGAAAAGTTCCACCAAAATACTTACTCAGGGGGAATTTTTTTCTAATTTTCCACAAACTTTAACTTCAGCTCCGTGGCATACTATTAGATTTTGGTTGTCGAAGGTTGTTCTGACCTCACAAAGCAAATTTTTGGCAATAAAATTAGGTTTTTGTAGACTAATTATGACAGCATTCCACATAAATGTCTAAAATAATAAATGAAAACGTAATGACATTTTGCACCCAAATGTCAAAAGTTAACATTACATCATTATGCAAAAAAAACTCAAAACAAAACAACAAACCCCAAGAACAACAAATAAGCCCAACTTTTCTAGCCAATGTTGAATACCAGGACAGTGTGCTCAGGAACAGAGGAAGAGACGGTGACTATATTTCAGATCTCTTCAGAAACTAAGTAGGTGAAAGTAATTTTTAAAGGCTGACTATTGATTTTTTTTTTCCCATGTCATACAGTATATTACACAGATTTGGGCAAACATTGATGTAAACCTCAACTTGACTAGCTGGCATACATTTTACGTCAGTAATTCAAGTAGCTGTAGATTCTTTTCTTGTAACTTTCCAGAGAGCTGATTAAAGGAATAGAAAAACTATAAAAGGTTGCCAAGATTTTCATTATTACTCATTGCCTCTCCCTAATGAAGAACATGCAGATCGCCTATTAAGCCCCATTTATAAAACTATCCCATTTGCAGCAATACACTAGCTTTTGCACATATAAACTCTTTCAAACCTTTCCCCGTATCTCAGAATTATAAATTTGAATCACCTAATTAACTTTTTTCCACTTGCTTTTGCTCCTGAGTTAGTCCTGTTTAAAAAAGTAACTAGGATGATTATGTGAGCTGTTTGCTGAGTGGTAATGCACACAGCCTTCATCCCTTGCACGGTTTCGAGGTTGGATTAAATAAGCGTCACACTGCAAGTGTTCTTTTCCTGCAGAACTCTTGTGGGTTGTAACTTTAGAGAAATATGTCACAATGACTATGACTGTTTATTTTACTTTATTTAATAAAGCCCTCGTCCAGCATCTCTCTTCATACCAGAGCCTGCCTGCTTTCTGCCTACTCAGAGCAGCAGGAATTTCTTGATCGCTGGCTGAACTCGTGCTGATTAGATTTAGCATGGAGAGATTCTCAGATGTTTTTTTAAAAAATGACACAAGATGCTTCCAAACTTCTTTGTATCAAAGCTTTTCTTTCCAGGAGAATGCTGCTCACAGAGAGCTGAGCTACAATAGCACAATACGGCCAAAGCATTTCAAACTTTTGTTTCTTTGTGTTTTTCTTTGATGAAAAGTCTCATTGAACTATTGCATTGGGGGTGTTTTAATACAACTCAAATTGACTATCTTTCTGTTCCATTTTTGCTCATCTGGATAAACCTACAGTCGTACAGCACAACTCAGAGTGATTCAAAGACTAACAAAGCCTGTGTTTTGTGACCTGGGTCGAGATAAAGAAGTGGAGAAGGCATCAGATGAATCTTATCTCCAGTCTGTGTGGTCATGGCAGATATCGTGTCTATTAAAACAAGATTTACTGGCATTTTCCCTCTGCACACCATTAACAACAGCTAGCAGAAGTTTCCACAGAGATTTGATGGTATGCAATACTAAAGCAACCCCCTAAAGCCTGAATGGCCCCTCTTTGGCACTGTGCACCCTGGCCCCAGCCCTCTTTCCATTAATTGGTCAGCAGCACTCTTTCATCTCTGTTAACTTGATCCAAAGCAAATAACATTACACTGCACATTATGATTAGAGAATGTGCTTCATTTTGTTCCAACTCTAGAACTTCTGCTGCGCCGTAAATATAAAAGCCTGTGTTAGTAACGAATGGGTCTTATGGCAAAGCACAGAATAAGCGTAGCTAATTTGATTAAAATAAAACACTACATTTATAGTAATTTTTTTTATGATTTTTAGTTTCTTCGGATAGTATTAGTTTTGTCTTAGCAACAGCCTTTGCAAATGTTCAACATGTGCATGGGGCATATTTTATTTACATTTCACTGCAATGATCAAATGTCTTTTCATGTGTCAACCAAGAAGAAAGAGGGAAGAGGAAAATGACTGGAGAGTTCCTGGCCTGGAAATTTAAAGAGCTAATTGTAGTCACGGATGCTGTAATTGTCTGTCTACAGCAACACTGAGTCATTCTTCACAATGAGGCAAGAACTGAATGCTTCTCTCGGTGGTTTAATTATCAGCTGCCTGACAGGCTCAGCAGAAAATGTTCAATATGGACATCCCATTCTTTTCCCTACCTCCCCAGGAAACTCCCCAGGAATGTTCTCCAGAAAGCCATGTGTAAATGGCTTTGGATGCTGTGGGACTAAATGTTGCAGTATAAACCTTGAGCGGAAAAGGGTTGTTGATTAAAAGTTTTCAACAGTCTGGTGTCTTACAAAACACTCACGTTATATAAGAAGACTGAAGAACCTCAACAATGCCAGTAACAACTTTTGAAGGCCAGGAAGCAAAGCAAGAGAGGTGAAATCGGGTCATGTCAAGTCAATTTTAGTTTTACAAAATGGCAAAAATTATGAATTTGTCCCATGTGGCTTTACAATCTGTCTTCTGTTCTTGGACATTTGATGCATGATGGCTAAGTGAAAAAAGAAAGAAAGAAAGGATTCCATAGAGCAGTGCTCCATAACCACATTTAGACAAGGCCTGTCACAGTTATTTCATTGTGTTTTTTTACTTTTAAAAGAATTCCATTTTGCATTTTTTTGCAACCACATTATAATCGAAGACAAAGTGCTTAGTTCTGTTCATGTTTTTAGTTTTTTCACACAGCGTTTAACCCATAAAGGGAGAAATCTATTGCAGAAGAACATGTAGGACTCTCATTTCCTCAATGTTTGTAGGCGATTTTCTGTACAGCTCAGCCTAAACGTATTATTATTACGTGTCACTTGAATGACCACAGGGACATATAAATGCTGAACAACTGACACCAAAACATTAACAAGACAACCAGTCTACGAGCATGTCTGCGATGTATTTGAGTACAACTGCTGAGCTGTCATTTTTCAGCCACAAGAAACCATTTTTCATGTTCTAGCAGTTTTCAAACTAAAACGAAGCTAACAAGTATGTGGAAGTAATATTGCTGACAACTCTAATAATAACGTGAAAATACCGTAATTTCTTCTTAGATGAAATGTATTATTTAATTAATCAGTTTGACTGAAATAAAACACTGATTTGTCCAGGACTACAGTAAGTGCACAAACCCTTAAAGCAGGTCAGCTACTGATATATATTTTATTCAAGTATTATCATGGTTTTATTAGTTAAATATGTTTTTTAAAAAACAAAAAAACCCATTAGCATCAGTAGTCACACCACTGAACTTTATTATACATCCAGCAGAAACTATAAACACAACAGTTCAAAGGGGCACAGCAGCAACATTGTTATGAACGTCTTCCTTAAAGGAAATGTGTTGAGTTTTCAAGTAAACACCTCAAAAATATAACAGAGTTCCTTCATCTATGTATTGTTGAAATGGCAGATTCTGTAAAAGCACATAACATGGGCAAATAACAACAAAAACAAAAACAACAACAACAATAATAATACATGAAAACTAACCAGTTGAGTGAATGGCACTTAACCATAGGTTGCGGACATTAAAGCATGCGAGAACTTTAATTAGTTTTTAATAGAAATTTCTGAATTGCATGAGAGACAAAATGAACTAAAATTGCTCTTGCATTTGAAATGATAAAAATATTGACGTCAAATTATTTTTAAAAAATCATTCAACCATGATACTTTCGTTTTAATTTATTTTAAAGCTGTCACAAAGTTCAGAACATCTGTACCAGGGTTTACTCTTTTTTCCTCTAAAAGTAAATCTCATCCACGTGTACCAATGTTTGCGCTGAACGTATTTCCTTAGCAACGTGTATCTGAACCAGGAAGTACTTGCGTGTCCTTTAGCTAACTAGCTAACCGTGGATAGCACAGAGTGAAACTGTGCGACATTAAAGTTTGTCTCAGTTTGATTCATGCTACGTTTTTGCCTGTAAGACATATGCCAGGTGAACGTCGTGGTTAGCAGACAGTTGTGTCGCTTACAGGAAAGAAGGGGACGTTGTAAGTCGGGATTGTTTTGTTGGTGTGTTAGCGAGCTAACAAGCAAAACACAAGACTGCTAGCTTGACTCGAAGTAACTTATTTGTCTTCATTTGTCTGCAGTGTCCTTCTTATCCACCGTACAGTTAACACGAATGGAATGCCGCCTCTTTGTTATAAAACAGCGCAAACCATAAAGTGGCATGCTTAGCATTAAGAGAAGCGACTGCTTTAAAAGTTATTAATAACGTGAACTTACGTTAACAAGATGAGTGATGTCACGGGTGAGAACGGGTACATTAAGTGCTTTTTAATTATTATCCACCTTTGGTACCTGACAATCCAGAATCCAGATTGATCTTTGTATATGTGCAAACAGTAACATTAAAAAGAATACAGTGCACGTCAATTTGTAGTTTTAAGTCAATAGGCAATCTGTGTAGTTTAGAGCTACTTTGCTGGTATACAAACAGGCTCTTTTCCAAAGTGTCTTATTACACAGAAATGACAAAATCTGTATTTCATTTCCTCTCCCAGGTATGCGATGAAAATGATTTTCTTACGACTGTGTGATAGGCAATGATAGGCTTGACAAATTATGCGGGTGTTATGGACAGTCTAATGAATTCTGCTGAAGAGAAGCAGCCCACCTCTCCACTGACCAACTCATGGGCCAAAAAACAGGAATCAAGCAAGAGTCAGAAGTCAAATGGTGTGGGTGGCTTTGTTTTAGTGCATGCAGGTAACTATACACACACCACAATTAGCAGGCAGAATCAAAATACAAGTATATTTTTGTTGTATGATATTCACAAAACACCTGCTCACATTGCAACCGCCCATTTTCTGAAAAGCATTTCCTGGTTTTAGGGGGTCATTTATGGCATTTTTAAAGCCTCTTTTGTTCTTTTTTTTTTAACAATTTACTTTTAGGTGCAGGATACCATTCAGAATCTAAGGCCAAGGAGTACAAGCATGCGTGCAAAAGAGCCTGCCAGCGAGTAAGTTTACCTTTAGGCCTACTATGGCAAACTGGATGCTTGCAAACTGTAGTAAACTTGCTATGCTGCCCACATTCACTTCATTTTTATTTTAATGTTAGTAAATGTATTTCTTCTGTCTAAATAACTTGGCACTATTCTGCAAACTACCAGCTGATCACAGATAACCTCGACATGGACCTTAATTGGAGGTAGCTTTTTGTAAAGAAAGACTTAATTTGCATGTACATTTACTTTAAACTGTAGATACATATATTTGTGTTGATGTTTTGTTGACACCTTAGACTCTAAAATGCTTACTAATGGTTTTCTGCTTTGCTTTACTGGATACAGAGATAACCTCAGTTGTTTTCCTTTTCTGTTTTAGCATTTTAGCCTAAAAATCAAATTATTGGTATTTTTTGTTTTTGTTTGCTCAGTTGGGTCCGATGGGGAATCTCTGAGAGCAGCTGTCTCTGCATATTTTTCCGTGTTTTGACTGTAGTACTCATGCAGAATCCTTCCGGTATTTATTTGCCTGTATTACTTTACATTTGCTCACAGTGGGAAAGCCTTTGTTGTTTTGCATTCTAAAGCACCCTCCTTTACTTATGTTAAGTTTCATTCATTGTGCTCCTATCCTTAATATTGAGCCCCAGGTTGTTTCCAGTACTGTTACAACAAAGCAATACAATAAAGCGGTAGATGCATAATAAGCTCTGTCCTGTTTCAACAGGATGCAGTGTTGTATTACATAGAAACAGTTCCCTCTAAAAATTAGTCTTTTCTTTCCTTATTAAATGTTTTTAGCATTCTGTCTGTGTCCTTTTTCTCTCATACACAGACAAACAAGTATCGTTTGATTGATTTTGTGTGGGCAAAGTGGTAAACAGCATTTACCCAATCAAATCCAATTTTCATCTAACGAAAACGATGTGTCACGTGAGAGAGTGAGAGACATTGTCACACACACTTAGATTAGAAAGAGTGATGTGTTATAATGTGCTTGCAGTTTTTAGCCCTCAGCTGTAAAAGGCCTGTGGAGTATTGTCATTATCTCACCCGCCAGGTGAGCAGACCTGTCTACTGAAAAAAGTTTAAATCTCAGTGACCTCCACCTCAAGGTCAGAGTTTAGAGCTTAGGTTTTCTGGAAAGCTTGTGAATGCCAAAATTTAAGAACGAGGGAATGTAGAATTTTGAAATTGATCCCATAGGTGTGTCCACTCGGACTCTGAGGGTTAGCGCTGGTGGTCGCCAGTGTTTTTCCATGATGAAATTCCTATTAGTTTCTATAAGTAGTGAAATATGAATTACAAAAACATACTTTTTCCAGTTTTGAAGCAATGTGACTTGAATACAAGTTGTCAGTCTTTTGAATCTAATATTTAAATCCTTTATGCCTCTTTTTAGCTAAACCTGTTAATGTAGGTATTTTTTTGTTTCTCTTTAGGTTATATTCAAGTGTATTTGATAATTAGTTCGTGTTTTAAATTGGGTGCTCCAGGGATATTAAAAAATGTCTTGCTCATATGAATAACTGACATTATTGTTCGTACGAACTGAGTTAAGTTGTATATTTCCCGTTCTTCACTATAAACCTGTTTTGTTTCTTTTGCAGGCTGTCGACCAACTCAAAGCTGGGGCGCTTGCCGTGGAGGCAGTAGCTGCAGCACTAGTTGAACTTGAGGTTGGTTCTGATCCAGGTTTTAGAAAATCAACTTATATTGACACAGTTAAACTTAAACTTGATCTACAAGTATTGTATGCCCCAGATACATCTTAAAAAACAAGATAAAAAAAAATGTGTCATTGAGGATGATAAATATAATTTAGCACGTGTATGCATTTATTTGAACCAGCTTTAAGTTTCTACAGCAACTGATCACATTTTCACATCCTTTTGGATGATTTTCAAAATATAAGGACTGTGACTTTCATTATGTTCAGTTTAAAAAATATACTCATTAGGCAAGGAATTTCACCCTTATCATTTTTCTAGGAACATTTTGAAATCCGAAATAACTGGAATGGTTTGGCTTCAGGTTCGTGAAATAGTCAGAGTATTGAGGGGTCACCACTAGACAAATAAATGCTTACTGAGACTAAAAGCAGTGCAACAAAAATGTCCACTGGGAACCTTTTCGACTGCCACCATATTCTGGAAATATAACCTCCCTGGAGTGTTGAGAAAGTACAAAGTTCCAAGTGCTTGGAGACATGACCAGAGAAAGAAGAGTGAAACACAAATCTCACTAAAAAAGATTTGTACGTTGAAGTATAGTAGGAAGATTTGGCCAAGAACGACAGATTTTCTTTTAAAAGATTTTATGATCAGATGTCAAGAAAGTGAGCCCTGATGGATCAGACGGTGGGCGCAGGGCAGCACTTTAAAGTGTAAAGTGTACTGTATGAACTGCTGCCACTGAAGATGAGCTAAGTGGACCTTTTCGTGTTGAAGAGGGACTAAAACTAAACCTCCAATCTTACTACCAGTGTTTGGATAATACTTTCTTTACACAGTTTGCATTATTCAAGATGACTGTAATCTTTGCTGGCTATGGCAGTCCTCCATTAGGATGAAGTTAAGATATACCTTATCCCAGATTGTAGAATTGTTTTTAAGTAGTTTAACAAAAAGCTAAAATAGGCAGAATGGTATATAACTTAATAAATATACATTATATGCATTGAAATAATGGTCTTTTGGGCCCTTCTCATATCCATTTGAAAGCCTTTGATTGCAGCTTCAGTGAAAGACAGCCTTGCAGAGTGAGTGCATTTAAGGCTCATAGCAGCTATTCCATAGAAATGAAGTGTGGCCACACCAGCTTTACCCACTGTTTAATTGCCAAAATATACTAATACTAAATAATTGCCAAAATATTAAAAATAGTATTTTTATTTTGCATTACTTATTTGTCAAAGTTATTCTAAACATTGAGCGAAGCCAGTCTGGAATTAAAAAAAAAAAAAAAATGAATTGAACTATGGGCTTTTAAGGCAACAGTAGTTAAATTTGTTACTTGTAGACTGATTTCTGACCTCGGTTTTATTAAAAAAAATCTTGAAAGAGTAGTTGTCAAACAGTTAGCTGATTTTTTGCAAAGGAATGGTTTATTTGAAGAGTTTCTGTCCATCACAGCACGGAAATGGCAGTAAGGAAGGTTACAAATGGCTGGACTTAGACTTGAGTACATTTTGGATGAAAACCCAGTGTGTGACCAATACTGTAAAAGGAGTAGTGATTCTTGTGAATTGTGAATAGACAGATTTATAATGGCCATCTTGCCATGCCATAAGCTTATCAATCCTTTGGCCAAACGAGCTGACTCTGAATGAATCACTTTCCTCTTGATGTGTCCCTATTTTACATTACATACTTGTTATTTTTAAAAGCAGGCAATTAAGAACTAAATCTAGAATGAAATCACTGAATTGGCCTCAAAAACAAATATCATAATTGGATGGGATGAAAAAACACGGGTGTTTGCTTTCAGTGTTTGCGAGACTTAGACATGACCGACTGAAGATCATAAAATAAAAAGAATGAAACTTTCTTTTGTGGTTAAAATAAATAGGAAATGATTTTCCTTCATCATATTATCACTGAATATTCGGTTCATTACAGACACTGTTTTATTCTAGACTCTGTTCTTTTAATTGTCTTCAGGACTCTCCTTTTACAAACGCTGGCATGGGCTCCAACCTTAATTTGTCAGGGGAAATTGAGTGTGATGCAAGTATCATGGATGGAAAGTCTCTGCATTTTGGTGCCGTAGGAGCTCTTAGTGGTGAGTTACTACATGTGTGGTGATTCTTGCATAATACTCATACATTTTTGTACCACATGCACTTCAAACACCTGGACATATTAACAGTATGACAAGAATCTTGGTCATATTTTCCTGACAGACTTTTCTATTATTTTAATACAGCTGACACCATTAATCAATCCAGTGTGGGATCACCTAATTTTTTTTAGATGGAGAACAACCGGGAAGTGTTTTTAATGTTTAAATGTTAGTACAATCACATAATTCTGTGTTTTTCTTTAAGGCCGTCAGCAAATGCTTTTTTTCTTTTCTTTTCTTTTTTTTACTGTTGCAAGAACTGCAAACAACAGATAAGGTGTGAAAACCGACACTTACCATGCAGCCCAAAATACAACAGATTGTTGTTGTTTTTTTAGCCAGGTCTGCATAATGTTAACTATTTGGCTTAGCTAGCCAACATGTGCTTTTCATAAAGTCTCAGAATTCAGAAAAATGTTAGGTTGTTAGGTTGAAAGTGATTCAGAATTCATAGCTCTACATGTGTGACAATTACTAACAAAATTCATCTTTTATTCTGTTTAGCCTTTTATTGATTTGCCCCAAGGCTCACTATGATTTATTATGTTTTTTTTTTAAATCAAATAACAGTTTTTGTGTCTTGATTTATTCACACTGTCATGCCATCACTTACGATGAACTGCGAGCCCTGTACTAATTCTTTTTCTTTCAGGTATAAGGAACCCAGTAATGGTTGCAAACCGTCTGCTGAGTGAAGCACAGAAAGGGAAACTTTCTGCTGGCAGAATACCACCCTGGTGATTATGGCGGTTAATGAATAACTTTGCGTTAATGTTATGGTGTCCGCCCCTAATTTAATTGTCGTTTTCTCAGCTTTTTAGTGGGGCGGGGAGCACATGATTGGGCTGTCAGCCATGGAATACCGCCATGCCCTTCGGATAAAATGGCCACCAGTGAGTACATTTGCACTGATTCGCGAACATAAATTATCCAAGACGCGAGTTAACTGCAGTTGTAAAACCGACCCCAAAATACTGCCATTTAAAAATATCTAGAAAAACCCTATTTTGTCACACTCAGAGTTCAGTTTATCTGCATACAAGAGGAACAAGCGAAAGATGGAGCTGGCAGAGAAAATGGACACAGGACATAATCAGACAAAGAAAAGGCGACAATCAAGTGAAAATGTGAGTGATATGTTGTCAGTTAAAGTATTAACAGCAGTAAGTATTTTCTTTCTCAGCTGTGTTATATCCATTTTGTCAGTCAGAACGGATTGTCTGCTGTTATTCACGTAGTTTCACCCTGAGCAATAAAATTGTCTTTTCTTAATTTAACAGATTTGACTGTTTTACCATTTATGTCAAACAGAATGCTCTGAGGAAGTAGCATTCATAATAATATCAAAGTTATACAGACTTTAGCACTAACAGTTGCTTGGCAAGATGAAAATGGACTCAAAACAAATTCTAAAAAAAATATGACAGAAGGAAAAGTAAGAGGAAAATAGTAAATGTTAAATGGCCTGTATTTATATAGCGCTTTACTAGTCGCTAAGGACCCCAAAGCGCTTTACATTTCAGTCATCCACCCAGTCACACACACATTCACACACTGGTGATGGCAAGCTACATCGTAGCCACAGCTGCCCTGGGGCGCACTGACAGAGGCGAGGCTGCCGGATACTGGCGCCACCGGGCCCTCTGACCACCACCAGTAGGCAAATGGGCGAAGTGTCTTGCCCAAGGACACAACAACCGAGACTGTCGGAGCCGGGGCTCAAACCGGCAACCTTACGATTAGAAGACGAACTGCCAACTCTTTGAGCCACGATCGTAGTTTACCAAAAACTCATTGAGGGAACATCTAATCAGTATACTTGGAACTGTTTGTAGTATTGAACAGAGAGAGCAGTACCGTATTTTTTGGACTATAAACTGCACTTTTCTCAAAAATCAGTGCACCTTATATTCCTGTGCACTTTGTGTATGAATTCTGGTTGCGCTTAGTGACCTTGAACCAATTTTATGTGGTACACGGCGCTCAAAAATCTTTCAAAAAATGTTTAAGTACGACTTTGGTAAGATACAAAGCCGCACCGCTTAAAGGATTATCGGTGCATTACGGCTACTGTAGTCAGTAACCTCGCGGACTAATATGTACTGTGCTTTAACATATTATTACCATATTGTGTATGTATAAGGACCCCAACATGGCACCTGTTAAGACATGCTTATGATGCGGATTTCAAACTCAAGGCTGTCAATCACGCAGGACAACATGTGAATAGAGCAGCTGCGAAGATAAGGAATTGGATGGATTTGTGGAAGAGGAATGAACTGGAAAAGTGAGCGTATAGTTTTATGTGTTACAACTGAACAATGTTGAGAGTTATTGTGTGTGAGTTTGACATATCTGACTGTTTTGTTTTGTGCTTTATGGTCCAAAAAATACAGTACTTAGAAAAGAGGACCGTGTGCTTGAAAGAAACTTAACGTGATACACCCAAACCTTCAGCCTAACAAAGGTTAGAAGGGCATGAATGAGAAGAAAAGGAGCAAGTGATTATTATGTCAGCAAAAAGGATTAAGCAGTTCCTAGAGCAGAGCGTCGTTATAAACTGATTAACAAGGAGGAGATGCCACCAAGGCACCTGTAACTACTCTACTCTGAAGCTGTTGCTCAGGTTCTAATGGGACAGCAGCACAAACAAAGCCAGTCTGAATTAGAGTTTACCCACAGCCACGCGGGACACTCAAAGGTCAAGTGGAAGAAGATATGCGGTTGTCTAAAACCAGAATAGTTGTGTTTGGCAGACGCTAAACACCACACATCACTGCAAACACGCCACCCCTATCGTGTAGCATCGCGATGCGGGGACGTTTTTCGGCAGCAGGCCCTGGAAGGCTTTTAAAGGTCGACAAAAAAAGTGAAATCCTGGAGGACAGTCTGGCTCGGTCTGCAAGAGAACTACTACTTTGTAGAAGATCTGTTTCTCAGCAAGGCAGTCACTTGAAGCACACAGTGAAAGCTACATGGAAGGGATTTAAAGACAAAGTGAATGTTGTTGAGCGTCCGAGTCAAAGCTCAGATTTCAGTCCGATAGGGAGTTTGTGGCTGTTCATGCCTGACAACACTTGTAAAGAAGATTGGAGTAAATTTGAAGATGGTTCAAAAGGCTTGTTTTTATTTATTTTTTTCATAAATTCTTGCTTAACAAAGCTGAATTCTATTTATTGTATTTCAGTAAAAAGAATTCAGCATTAAAAGGGGAAAACATCCAACTCACTGCTTTGTGTCAAACAGAGTTAAAAAGGCAAGTCATGGGGTGGTTTGAAAACATTGATATAATCGCTTACAAACACCAGCCATGGTGATTTTTCTTCTTCTTCTTTTTTTTTTTTAAACAAAAAACCCCAACAAATTAGAACTTTAAGCTTTACAACAAAGACACAAAGATACATTTTGTCAGTTCTCATGCTCTTCCCAGGGCATCAAAGACAATCGCATTACTAGACAGCTGTGTGGAGATTTCCAGGAAAGATTGTTGAGAGTTAGTACTGACGTTCAGTGCTCCGAGCAGCGCAGCTGAAGGCTGGCCTCATGGCGAGCCGAGCCGAAACGCAAACTCCCTCTGCTCCAAACCCACGAGCAGAGGGAGCAGCACAGAAGAGGGTGGGAAAGTTTATCTTGGTTCAGATGTGATTTGTGTTAAATGGAGTAAAACGTGTAAACAGACACAGCCTGATTTGCTTCATTGGATCTGTTTTTGAATACTATTGTGGTTTATTTAGTTCAGTTACATCAATCGTCTTTATTAATGATATATCCATTAAATGAAAGACTAACATCTAGGACCAGCTGTTTGTTGACTTAGCCGTGATCAAATGAGGTTTGATTCGGTGATTGATTTTTATGTCAAATAGCTAGTTTGCTTAATTAGAGTTAAAAGATTGAGTCACCCAGTTTTCATCTGTCTGCTATATGTTTATTTAAAACTTACATATGGCAAACACTTAGGATTAATAGGTGGCCATTTGGAAATAGCTTGTACTCTGATGGGGACGGTTCATGTTGAGAAATTTAACATGCTTTACCTCATCCTTAATGTTTCCTCTGCCACTGACATATAAAATCAGCTAATAGGAAATAACACTATGTATCAAGAATGACTTATGAGAGCGGGACTTCAGCAAACAATGTTATTGCAGCCTGGTTTCAATTTACATGCGAGGCTTTTTCTTTACAGCTCTTTCTTTTTGCCAGCCAGTAAAATCTTTCCAGTGTTGGTACCTGTGTCATCATGGCTAGATTGAGCCTTAATGTTTGGAAATCGAAAGAAAATAAATATCGTTCACAAGTTTTACAGTCCTCATTTAATATGGGGTTTAAGTACTCATCATGTATGACAGGATGGTGTCTGTAGCATTTGAAAATAGCTGGCTCTGGAGCTTTTTGGCCTCTAGAGCTCAGGTCCCAGGGGCGATTTAGTTGCTGTTTGTTTTTTTTTTTTAAACTGTTGTCTTTTTAGTCCAAGGTGTAATCAAGATCTTCAGTTTCTCGTAAAAACTGGGTTGTGATCATGTATAATAATGCCAGTTTGCACATTTACCCTGTAGAGGTTCATTTATCAAGCAGTCTGACTCATGATGGTTCACAAGGAAGTCTCTTCCAAAGCAAACTGCAATCAAGGAAGAAAACAGATGATTGGAATTAAAGCAGCACATCTTTATGAAATGTGAAGCGAAAGAAAGAGTGGTTCATATTTCATGCATATTCATGCATCACTGTCTTAATTTTGGAGTCAGTTCCCTTTTAAATTAGACAAGGGGACAGCTGTTACTCACTAAAGATAGCATTTACTTTGAGTTTAGAACAATTGCAAGCATGCACAGTATAGTGATAATCCAATTTTTAATTTTTTTTTAAATAATTACTTTTACCGTAGTGCTAAAATTTGTTGATGTGTTTTCTAAACGCTTGTTAGTTTACCAGCATTGGCGGATAACACAACATGTGCTTGGAAGTGTAGCCTAGGTCATTGTATGTCGTGGTCTACAAACACATTATTGCAAGGAGCTAATATTTACAGAAATTATGGTTTAAAAAGCGTAATAGAAAACAGATTTTAATAAAAATAGGAGAAGAGCTCAGTGACACTGGCACATGTTCAGCACTGGACTTATCACGTGTGAATTAATGAACAGTTGTGAAGACGATATAGGCAAACAGATGCATACAGAGATTCCTTCATTTACTAGTTGGCATCTCAAGTTCAGAAAGTGATGTGTTTGGTTTTTTTTATTATATCACTTCTTTGTTGCCAAAAATGCTTATTGAAAAATGTCCTTTTGAATTTCTTAATTTGTTTTTTGCAGTTCATGTGACTCTTTTCCTTTACTGTTATATAGGAGAATGGCTCAGGTTGCCTCGACACAGTTGGAGCTGTTGTTGTGGACCTGGAAGGGAATGTAGCTGCAGCGGTGTCCAGTGGAGGCTTGGCTATGAAACATCCCGGCAGGGTTGGCCAGGTAGTGAGGCCCTTTTTTCCTTTTTATTCCTGTATCTTTGTCCACATAACCTCTTTAAATAAACTTTTTAATGTAACTCAATGAAATTATAACTCAAATTATATTTGATGCAGTTATTAATATAGACATCATAATTCCTGTAGTGAAGTATTTCAGCATTGTCATGCATTTCTGTGTCATGCATACAGCGCCGTGCACCTACATACTGTTTGCGTTTAATGCTAATGTTATGCTGCTGTTTGTAATTGAAGCTGAAAAAGATGTCTGTCCACACCCAAATTATCACCGTTTAAAAGCGGTGGATTTTTTTTTTTGCTCCAAATTATGAGCCTCTGGCTTGGGGATAATTTCAGTTACATGTGTAGAAAGTCAATAGATCCATCGGAAATGTTTGTTTTTAGTTTGCATGTTCTCCCCGTGTTTGCCTGGGTTCTCTTCGGGTACTTGAGCTTGCTCCCACAGTCCAAAGACATGTAGTTAGTGGGGTTAGGTTAATTGGCATTTCTAAATTGTCCATAGGTGTGAATGTGAATGGTTGTCTGTGTCTTGCGTTAGCCCTGTGACAGACTGGCAACCTGTCCAGGGTGTGCCTGCCTCTCACCGTATGGTAGCTGGGATGGGCTCCAGCCCTCCCATCGCAACCCTGACAAGGATAAGCAGGAGAGAAGGGAGGGATGTTTGTTTTTAACGATAGACCTTAACAGTTAAACATTTTTCTCTTCTTTAATACAGACTTCTTTTCCTTCAAATAAAGGTGATATACTAGTATAAAAAAGACTGAAAAATCAACAATCATTGTTCCAGTGAGGGCTAAATCTTAGTCTCAAAATCTAGTGTCTCTCCCTCAATCTGGAGATTTTGTATAAATATCCACTGGTCATTGATATTGTCTTTTTTTTTTGTTTTTTTTTTTGTTTGTTTTGTTTTTTGTTTGTTTGTTTTTTGTTTTTTTTTTTTTTTTTTTGTTTTTTTTTTTTTTTTTTTTTCAATATGACTGCAAAAATGAATAATATGGTAAAATAAACATTACAGAATTGGCTGTATTAAGCACCGGACTATTGCCAAGTAA
>VUQR01035778.1:153227-177613 GCA_015108515.1 Hemichromis elongatus
TTCCCCTTGTTCTTGGTTTTTTTTTTTTTTTTTGTTTTTTTTTTTGTTTGTTTTGTTTTTTGTTTGTTTGTTGTTTGTTTTTTTGTTGTTTTTTTTGTTGTTTTTTTTTTCATTGATATTGTCTTAAGAAATTTTACCACCACATTTCATTTAGTTGGAAGATGTTTATTTTTGTTTGTTAAAACAATTGCATGTAGTTCTTGTTTAAAATCATCTATTTCACTGGGATTCCAATGCAGACTTTGATGGTGATTGCATAGCCTTCTGTTTCATTTTTTTGAGCCGCTTGGCTCTGTTAGACCCCTTATGATCATTATTCTGTTAGAAGAGCCAGCTTTTCTTTAACTTCAACTTTTGAACAGATGGCCTCACATTATCTTCAAGCGCTCTTTGATACGATGCTGGTTTATAGTAAAACCGATGCCTGCAAGCTGTCCAGTCCCAGGGGCATCAAAGCACATTCGCACCACGATGTTGTACAGCTGGTATGCAGTTCTTCTTTTTGAAAATCTGCCTTTGCTCTGTGCTGAACATGTCTCCACTGACTGTGGCCAAAACCACTCACTCTTTGTTTTTCTTTACCTAGGTCACTTTATTCCCACGTCTGTTCTTAGTTGTCCAAAAACAACATTAAAGCAATACTACAGTTTAGCCAGTGAACATATGGATGTTTTTTCCTCACTTTGACATCAGTGTGTTTTAAGAGCTACCTGCAGCTTTTGAAATGTTTAATTTTTTTGTAAGCAGTCAAGTTTCCATGCCTATGTATTTTTTGTCTGAAGAGGAGTGTTGCTTAAAAAAAAAGGTGTTGTTTTTGTTTCACATTTTCTGCAAGCTGTTAGAAAATTCACTGAAATTTCCAGCCTAAAAAAAAAAATGCTAAAGACACAGATATTTGTTGAAGACGTTGGTGGGGACCAAAGCAGAGCCAAAAATGTACTGTGTAGCAGATTTTATATTATATTCCTACCCTATCGTTGGTGGGGAATCTGGGTATAATGAAACTGAAAGCCTAGCAACTGTTAAGGTAATTGCTCTTTAAATTTAACCTGCTTTTGTAGCCAAGGCAAAAAGGATAGAGATGAGGTGCAAAAATAACTCCCTGGGCTGCCATTTTGCCATCACTATGACACTATGATGGGAGTGTGTTCTGTGGTGCAGGTGAGGCCTTTAACCAGAAATGTGTTATCAGTAGAGAGGTGGTGCGTCTGCTGTGTGTTCTTTGTTAACTCACTGTTCACTAAATTCATAGGAGGAAAACAGTGTGCCAGGGTTGTGTGTTACGTGAGTTTTGATCCCCTCTGGTGGCCAGAAGTCTAACTGATCAGTGCACCTTATGAAGAGTTAAGGGCAGCAGATTTGACTTTTTCAGGACACAACATTTACCAGTCAAGACCTCCACAGCTTGGTTCCCTTTCTTTTATTTCTCTAATTGCTGGCTATAATTAACAGAGCTGAAATTTTACTTTTTAATGGAGATGGTCAAAAATAATAACTAGTGGTCTGGGGCCTACGTTTAATGTTAATTCAAAACTTTTCTTTAAAGAAGAGCTTTTACTTCGAGGAAATAAAGGAAGGTGTCATTTTCTATTAAAAGCAGCTTTACGGGAAAAAACAACGATGTAACAGTTGAGGCTGAACAGAATGAATGAATCAGTGGGATTTACTGCCTCAATCTAATTATCACTTTTAGTGTTAGGAAAACCTGAAGCTCGGAGCAATAGGGCTAGAAAGCCTGGCATGCTGCTTTAGTTAAAGATGTGCAAATGTAAATTAGTCTGCTATCACCAACCGGGATATAGTCTTTAAGGGTTTTGCTGCTACTTATTTCAAGGCAGATGCAATAATCCTTTTCATCTAAAATATCTTCTTTGTCTTTAATTTCTCAGGCTGCTCACTACGGATGTGGCTGCTGGGCTGAAAATGCCTGTAATATGAACTCTTACTCTACAGCAGTGAGTACCTCAGGTATACCAGCACGTTCTCTGTAACCTACTTTTACAGTTGTGTGTGTGTGTGTTTGTTTCCACTCTCTGTTTTGGGTTACTACTAGCCTCTCTTTTGTTGTTGAGGATGATACGAATCAGCCCGAGCGAGTCATGCTTCAAAAACCCTGATAATACTTTCCGATGACCTCCAACTGTTCCCGCTGAGTGATTTCTCATCAGTCACTTCCTCAACTGATTGAGTCATCTTTCTCTGCTCTGTGTTAGTCAGCTGCACGCCAGGTGCATTGCGGAGCTCTTTGGGTTTCCAGGGACTTGTGACATGTGACACCTGTTGTAGATATGATTGAAGGAGAGCTGCTGGAAGGGCATTGCAGTGTTAAAATGGTGAATTTGTGAAGTATACTTACCCAGATTTGGATCATAACTTAACTGGTTTTATAGTTGGCGGTTAAATCAAGTAGAGATGTTTTAATGGTGAAAAAAAAAAATCACTTTTGCATTCGATGTACTGTGAGCTGTTACTTAGAGTGCATGTGTAATATAAGAATATAAATAATAAACTAAAAACAAAACCTCCAAACAAAGATCCACAATAGGCATTAAAAACACCTGACGCAGCATTATTTAGTATAGTTAAGGTGACTTTAACAGAGCCCTAACCATAAAGCCTGTGTCTTTTCAGGGCTTGAAGCAATACAGTTATTTGGGCAGTGATATTTTCCCTTAAAAGACCACCCTTTCATATTGAAAAAAAGTTGCAACATATAAACAACCGTGCATTCTTGTTTCCAAAAATGTGCCTATGTGCTAGAGCAGCGCTGCATGGGACTTTTACGTGACATCATTATTGTAGTTCAGGATGGCCTAATGTGCTTTCTGCCATCTAGAAGACCTAAAATCTAAGAAGTAGGTGGTTAGTTCTGCAGTTATCTCGAACGTTTCACCATAACAAAGATCAGAGCAAATCACTTATATTATTAGCGGTCTTGTGGTTTTTATTAGAGCGAACAGTCATGTGAAAATAAGGTTTTCTCTATCAGCATATAATTTTTTTTTAAAAAGTCATTTGGTCCTTATCAGGTTATCAGGTCTAAAATTATTTAAATACACCGTCAAATGAATTACAAACCATGACACACACACACACAGGGTCATTTTTTATTTAACAAAAATTAAGCCAAAGTGCAGAAGCAGTGTGTGAAAAACTCAAGTACACAAAATGGTTTGGTATCTTGTAGAACCACCTTTAGCAGCAGTAACTTATAAGTAATCGGTGTCTCTTATCATTGTAGAGACATTTTTGGTTAGTTTTCTTGCTGGTGTTGTTTCAGTTCATTACGATTTGCAGACATGCCCACTGTTTGTTTTTTAAGGTCCTGCAACAGCATTTAATTCTGGTTGAGGTTCAGACCTTTACTGGTCCATTGCAACATCTTGATTCTCTATTTTTTCAGCTGTTCTGTTGTAGATTTGCTGCTGTACCGGTATTTAGAATCACTGTTTTCTCAAAATATCTAATTTGGGTTCAGTTTTAGCTGTGGGACAGATGGCCTCACTTTGAGAAGAGTTCACGGTCGACTCAAAGACTGCAAATGACAAGTCAAAATCATAACCGTCCTTTGGTTATTTGTAAATGTGGTGCTGTGCATTATGTCCAGACATTCTGGTCTCCTTCGGTCCAAAGAATGTTGTTCCAGAAGTCTTTGTTCAGATGCAACTCTGCAGACGTAAACTGTGCTGCCGTGTTCTTTTAGAGAGAAGAAACGTTGTTCTGCAAAGCCTCACTTGGTCACTTTTTTTTCCTAATTTTATCGTCATGAACTTTAACATTTAACATGCTAACCGAGGCCTGTGGAGTCTGAGATGTAGCTTCTTTGGGGTTTTTGCAATTTGGTCTGACCTTGGGTTAAATTTGCTGGGAAGATCGTCACAAATGTTTTCCACTTGTGGATAAACCTTCTCACTGTAGAATGATTTACTTTAAATTGTTTGGAAATGGCCTTTTAACCCTTCCCAGATTGATAGGCAGCAACAGCTGCTTCTCTAAGATAATGGCTGACGTCTTTGGCACTGAGCTAACACGCACCTGATTGCTCTAGACCAGCAAACTACCAAAACGTTTGCTTTTATAGAAGTGTCACAAGTGTCCTAATTCCTATGGAAGCACTAAGAACGTACTTAGTTTTTCACAAAATGCTATTAGCTAAATAAATAATGATGTTTACAAAATGTCATGTGTTGTTGTTCATCTGAAAGCGTATTTAACTAATTTTAAGGCATGCTAAGGACTTTATGCTTTTCATTCTGTTTGGTTTGGTGAGGATCTGACATTTGCTTGCGGACTATAGGTTAAAGGTGATAGGCCGGATACATTTCAGCAGCTCTGTTCAGCATTTCTTATAAGCAGTATATGACAACTGTTGTGGTAATGATCTGTTGTTCATTAATAATCTAAGAAGATCAAGTGTAGGCTGTATGTTTGATATTTGCGCTGCGTGCATTCTCACCCTGTCTTCCTATATTGTGGCTTTGTCTTTGAAGTTCATGGAAAAAAAAGGAGGGAGCCGTATGGGTTCAGAGAGGATAATGTGTGTTCCAGTACAACACCTGTCTTTCATTTCCTAACATGAAAGATGTTTCCATCAAAAAGAAACAGAAAAGAATCATTTCCATTCTGACACGAGGAGTGTGATCCTCACCCCGAGTGTCCCTTTCTTCCCTCCACCACACCAGCACATCGTTGCCCATCCCCGCACCCGGCCTCTCTCCTTCCCACCTCTTCCACTGTAGTCAGTTTTTTTAATCTGCGGCTCATGTGTGTCTTTGTTTTATTGCTTCATCTGGCCTTTACTTTGCTGTGGCCAGCGAGACAACAACCAACAAACTTTACTGTTTGCTCGTGCCGCTGTTGGTTGTCACATACTGTGTCCACATTTGTTGGTCTCTTTGGGGGTTTTTTAATGTTTTTTTCCTGGTGAGTTGCTGCTTTGGGTTTCTTTCTGCTGTTCTAATTCAGCTATGTTTGCGCTGCCATAATATCCAGTACCCTTTAGACTCGGAGGTGGGGGGGGTTATGGTAAACACAGCACAAAAGGCACAGTACTTTGCCAATACAGTTTTCTACTCGCCTTACAAAAAGGACTTCACATTGCTCCGGGCGTTTGTTCTCCACAGTTACTGACCTGCATTCAGTTCTGTTGTAGTTACCTGTTTTTTATGGGGCCTTTATTTGTGTTTACAGAAACAATGAGGCCATATTCTTCAGTCTTTATGGGTTTTCACAGGAGCCTTTGCCAGATGTGTTTTGTTTACAATTAAAGATTTCTTGTCTTGTTCCCCAGGACGTGCAAACTTTACATGTAAGAAAGGCTGTATTGTAAGGATGCAGTTTGCATTCAGCAACTGTTTTTTCCCTTAAAAATAGCAATACATTGGATTGAATGTTTGCCCTTTAAGAAATAAGTAGCATATTATCTCTGATATAAAAAGGCACACCTGCTATGTTTTGACTTAGAAGTGGTATAAGGTAATGTGAGAGACTGTGCAGGCTGCCCGTGCTTTTATGGTTCCTGGTTTCCCTGAATTCTTAACAAAATGCTTTGTTTCTCCCTTTTGACTGTTTACAACATGCACCATGAAGGAAGCACATCAGACAGATTCAGGTGGCTACTACAATCTATTGGAGCTAACAGGGTTAGCAGGGTTAGCAGGTTAGGTTTTCCTTCTAGCAAACAACTTCTATACTGCAATATATATATATATATATATATATATATATATTAGTTTTTTTTCTTCTTTGTACGCTAAAATCGATTTTTTATTATTATTTACTTAGAATAGAATAGAATAGAATAGATTTCAACCAACTTTATTGTCATTGCACATGTCACAAGTACAGGCAATGAAATGCAGTTTGCATCCATCCAGATGTGCTTCAGCTATAGTATAGATATATTACAATATATATTAACAACAATATAGTTATACAGATATATTACAGAATGGGATCTATTATAGGTGTGAGGGTACAAAAATGGGCCTATTGTGGGTAGTTACAATGTACACAGTATGAGGTATGTTGTGAATATGCTATAACTAAGTATGTACAGCCTGTAGTGAGTGTACCAGCTATGTACAGTCTATGAACAGTATATAAATATGAAAACTATACAGAATATGAAATATGCAAGTTATAAACAGTTGTACAGAATGGTTGTTTATACAGCATTTACAGTGGTGCAGTTTAGATTAGTGAAATATGTGCATAATTCTACAGAGGTTATGTGAAGTGCTAGTGCTGTGAGTAGTGGTTCAGTCCATGTTATTATCGTGTGTATGAGAGTAAAGTTGTCCATTTGTTGTTTTTGTCCGTTGTGTGAGTGTTCAGTTATGGGTGGTTGTGGGTGGGTGTGTGTTCAGTCCATGAGTTAATGTGGGTCCGATGTCAGGAGGCAGAGTTCAGGAGTCTGACAGCTGTAGGGAAGAAGCTCTTCCGGCACCTGGTGGTCTTAGTCCAGAGGCACCTGTAGCGCCTCCCAGAGGGCAGAAGACTGGAGAGTCTATGTGCTGGGTGACTGGGGTCTTTGATGATTTTCCCAGCCCTTTTCAGACACCGCTTTCTGTAGATGTCATTTATAGCAGGAAGTGGTGATCCGGCGATGCGCTGGACAGTTTTCACGACCCTCTGCAACGCCTTCCGGTCCGAGGCAGAGCAGTTCCCAGACCAGACTGTTATACAGTCGGTCAGGATGCTCTTGATGGTGCAGCGATAGAAGTTCACCAGGATGTCTGAGGAGAGGTGGTTCTTCCTCAGAGTCCTCAGGAAGAAGGACATGTACTTGTACATGCAGTCATTACACTACTTTATAAATATTAAATATTGATCTGATCAAAAATAGTTTCTTTTCCTTAGACAAACTTAAAAAAATCTTGCGGTAACATGGAAATTTGAAACCTGTTTAAATAAGAGTGAGTTGTAAATGTGTAATGACGATAGAAGTATGGCTCTTTACAGAGCTGGAATTAATACTGGGTGTTTGGCAGTTTTAAAGCTCCGAAACCAGCTGGGATCAGGGCAGGGAAAACTGAAACAAAATCCCTCTCTTTGTAATCACTGTCAGTGTACCCTCGAGCAAGGCAGCTGCACTTTGGAAGGGATTTCAGTATTACCTGAAATAATAACCGCCTAATTACACTTGTAAGAATATGCCAATAATTTGCTTTTTTTTTTTTTATTTGAACTAAAAACAAAAACGCAGTCCTTTGATTTTTAGAATATCTTCCATTACACAACTTAATAACCAGATATATTTTTAACAAGGCTTAAATATCAAACCGTAGTATTATGATGCTAATCAGAGAAAGCTTGTGCATATTAACCACTTAAATGATGAGACAAGAAATGAGAACCATCACAATGCAATTGCCGCTATAAATAACAAATTTGTTACAAGTTTTAAAAGTAAGACTTTTCACGTGCTTTGAATTTGAGAGGAAGTTGTTTAGTCTAGCTGTGCCTCTGAAAGTTAACTCAGTTTATTACGTGTGTCATTTTGTGTCTTTTGCCAGGCTGCGGAGAGCATCTGATTCGCACCATGCTGGCACGGGAATGCTCTGCTGCCATGCAGTCTGAAGATGCCCACCAAGCTCTGCTGGAGGCTATGCAAAACAAGTTCATCAGTGAGTCACACACATGTAGCCTGATTACCGCTCTTTTCCATACACACAGATTTGTCAGCCAAGAACGTGTTTGTGAGGAACACGTGGAGAGAATTATACAAACAGATGTTGCATAACATAAGGAATGAGAGAACAACTGGAAACGTCGGAAATTATAGAATCAGAGACAGCTTTTGATTTATGGTTCCTTTTCGCTGTTTAAAAAGCGCCTTCAAATGTTGCACACATCATAGCTGACAGCCACAGATAATTTTGGAAGACATGCTTGTTTTGTTGAAAGTTTATATGAAGAGCTTTTTTTTTTTTTTTACTTATTCTCAGAAGTGGTCAGTTTTTGAAAGCCTTGTTAACCGTGTTTGCTGTGCCTGTGAATGACCACTGGGATAGTTCAGAGCAGAGGGAAAAAGGACATGTGGAAACATGTGGTGGTTTCTGGCCTCTTCTGGCTTCCTTTAGAAGTCCGTCTCAATTCGGCTTTGTCGTGGATATCTGGAACACCGAGGACTGAATGAAAGTTTGGAGTTAATTCTTCTGTTGTTTCCTCTCAAAATTCACATTTATTTAAACAAAGCTGCACAAATCCTGTTTTAGCAGAATCCCTGTTAACAGTAGAAATGAGACAGCAACATCGTATTAATGTTGCTTCTGTACCATCATTGCAATTTTCCCGTTGCATTGTTGAGATGTCATAGGTTTGTGACAAATACTAAAATAATTAAATGGGATTTATCCAATAGTGGGACAAACAGCATAAAGACTGACAAACTCGGCGTGTTCCTGTTGGATAAATCGATCAAACAGGACTTTTGCTGAATTTCGATGTGCATTTTTTCAGTTTTCAAACATATCCTGGTTAAGGTTGATTCTTCCTCCCCTGGTTGCAAAGCCTTAAGATCACCAGAACATTATTCATCACTTTCTATTTAGCCCTGGAGCAATATTAATATGTTGATGTACGGTATAAAACTCCTTGAAAGCAAAATATTTTTTATTTTTATTTTTATTTCAAAAGCCAGAAGGTCTTTTAAAAGTGATCTTGAGTAGTTCTCCAGGCTTTCTAAAGGTTTTTCAGTTTTCTGTTCGACATTTGCTGCTCTTTCACTCATTTTCAGCCGAATTCTTGTACGTGACCATTTTTCAGTTTTGTTTGTTTTTTAAGCCACTGAACTTCTTAAGGAATCAGCGATTTTAAATAGTAACTTTAGGCAAAAACACACCATTTGTTCCCATTTATTTACTTGAATAGATGCAAAATCCCAAATATAACTCAGTTTGACGGGCATAAAAAAGTATTTTTGTAACAGAAATGTAAGCCAAAAGCTTGGCATATGTCTACGCAGTGTGCCATTAAAACATTTCTGATGAAACTGGTAAAGTGGGGGATAAAAGAATTGGCAGGTCTGGGAAAAAACAGTATCTATAGCAAATGAACAGCATCTGAAAGTCATGCCCTTAAAAAACAGGGTAGAAAAATCCAGCAAAGAGTTGACACAGGACCCGAGGGAACAGCTGGTCCATCTACTTTTCACCAAAGCCTCATCGGAAATGGTCTTAGTGGAAGAGTGGTTGTCAAGAAGCCATTCTTAATGAAGGAAAACGGGGAGAAAAACTGAAAATTTGAAAGAACTGGACTGAAAATCAGCGACAACAGGTCTTAATAATGATCTAAATGTTAAATTTCCGGTTCGGTGTATGGGCGTCAGAAAACGGTGAGAGAGTTTTGTGTTTCACAGCCATATTTAAAACATGATGGTCGCTCAAAGTTTTTGCACAATACCAGAGATACAGCACGGCAATGTCAGGTGATTCAGCCCACAGAATGCATTTTTATAAACCCTTAAAAAAAATTTAGTTTAATGCTAATAAAAGATTGTAGTGCCATAGATACACCTGCCAATTACACATCAAATGGGCTGATATTTCAGGCTAAATAATGGAAAAGAGTTTTTCATGGAATATTTTATCTTTTGTAAATAGAACAAATATTCGCTTTTGTGTGTGAACGTTGTCCAAGCCACACACACACACACACACACACACGCACACACACACACACACATACACACACACACACACAGACAGTGTTTTATAGAGTGAAGGGAACATTACGACATGGAACCAAAATCTGAGTGAAGTGCAACAAAAGAACAATGGTATGCAGACACAACAATATTTATATCAGTTGCACCAAACGGTCCTGTTTTCCTTTTGCTCATTGCTGTGTTGTGACATTTCAAGTCATGCTATAGCTGTTTATAGATTGTTTTTTTCCAAACCGAGCCCTTTCTTCTTTTATTGCGCTAGGCTAATGGCCGCGTCCAAGTTTTTCTGTATACACAACACCTCATTGAAGTTTGTCTCTCCTGGAATTTAGTCAGGGAGCAAGAACGGCCCTTTCTCTATGTGTTATTAAAGTCAGCTGAAACATATTCGAGCATTATTTAGATCTTCAAATGAAAGGTTGTGTTACAGCAGTACGTGCAGTATGAAGAGTGAAAATGACACTACCTGTTATTCTATGTTTGTGTTGAATCCTGATAAAACTGATGTAATTGTTTCTAGTGGTATCATTTGGATATAAAGGGAGAGAATTGGACTGGAAAGTTTTGTTTCTCGTAGATCAAAGGTTGTGTTTTGCTTAATTATGTCATGCTATGCTTGGTTTTATGTTTTAGGGTTGGAAAACTAAAAAAGTATGGGACATTATCGATTAACGAGAACCTTTCTTTTTCCTTTTTTTAAAACAAAAATGCCATTTTTAATAATGTTAAATGTATTGTTTTCCCTCTGTGTCCAGGTTCACCCTTTCTGGCCAGTGAAGATCGTGTTTTGGGGGGAGTAATTGTCTTGCGATGTTGCAGATGTGCGGAGGCTCAGCCATCACAAAATTTTCAGGGTATACTGGGTAAGATGTAAATAATTTCAAGACTTGGCCGCTTGCAATGGCAGTGAAAGAGTTAAAGTCTGTCTTTAGAGTGACAAGTTGGTGATAAAATAGATTGACAAAAGTCGCCTCCTTTCATGGCATCAGATGGTTTGTGAACCACATATAAAGACTTTAAATCCAAGCTTGCGACGGCTTCGTTACAGAAATTTACATTACATTGTTTTGATTGGCAGCTGGAATTTAATTTACAGCTGTTCCCTAAACGCCACACATGACGGCAGCAGTTATGAAAGCGCCAAAACAAAAAAAGACAACTTTGATCCAGACTTCAAACTCGACACTGCAGTTCTTTGGGTTCGTTGCAGGGCACCCACCAAGAGTGAAGCGGTTATGATGAAGTGTTGTTGAGAAAAGTGAAGAAAGCACAGACATAGAGTGACTCCTTGATTTATTAGTGAGATGTTAAGACAGAAGAGAAGGCACTGTGGCTTTCCTGGCAGGTGGTCTGTGTTTTAACTTGCACAATCAGGCTTTGGTTTCACACCCTTCATCTCAGATTTAAGCAGAGACCTCCCACTATGGAATCAACCACTAATCTGCCAACTGATTGTATTGATGGATTTGGTTTCTCTGCCCAGAGCTTAGGAGAATGATCCTGCTTTCTGATTTCTACTATTATGGAATTGACCTCAGCGCTCATTGTGTCCAGTTTAAAGTTTGGGCTCTGTATTTTTTCATAAATCTCCAAATCATGGCAGTTCAGTATAAAACATGAAGTCTACATGGATAATAAAATATTTTTAAATGACACTGAGTGATGTGCAGGCCCGGTTTTGATTCTGTCTGTGTAGCTTTTGTTCTGTGTCACCTACCACAGATCGCTGCGGACTGTTGATTTACATGAATAAACATCATGTCGACCACATCCTTTTGGTGCAGTAATTGAGTTTACATTTCACCTCTCAAGTTCTACTATTCTCTGCAATTATGTCACAACTGCCAGCCATATATTCTCATCGTAATGGGCATGTTCGGCGTTAAGTCCACCGGCTCACCTGCCAGATGTTCTTCTTTGACAACGTTACTCATTTCTGTTTGCTTTGGGAAATCGAACGTTTCACTCTGTATGGTTTGCTGTTTTTATCAAACCTTTGCTCTGGCTGCTTCATTGTGCTAAAACTGTGAATGGATAAATGTGTATGAACACTTGGAGTTTGTAACCTGTGTCTGTCTTTATTTACAGTGGAGTTCCTGTGGAGTCACACCACGGAGAGCATGTGTGTTGGCTACATGTCTGCCCAAGATAGCAAAGCAAAGGTGAGATTTGCAATTAGCCAGCCATAATGGTTGCATCTTGGACCAATGCCAAAGGCTTAAAAGTGGCTTTAAAAATGGCTCGTCTCCCTTTTTAATGTTCAGTTAAAGATTTTTTGGTAGTTTATGGAATATTCGGTCCTGTGCATTGTCGCGGGGGCTTTAGCTCATGGGGCCTGACCATGCTCACCACAAAGGCGCCACATGGGTCCACCCTCCTCCATAAGGAGCCATAAGGCTCCAGTGCTTTATGAATTGAGTGAATGAAATTAAGCATATTTTAATATTTTAGCCAAGCATTTATTTAATTTCTTATGAAAAATACTGATTAATTTTTTTTTATGGTGTGGTAGCGTGCATTGTATATTGGTGTGTTATACTGGGTAATAAATGTCACTGTTATGTCTGCTGTTCTACAATGATATTTAAAAAAGGCATCTCGGAGCCTTTTTGTGATATTGTTTTACATTAATGCTGTGGCTTCTTAAGCAGTAGGGACCAGTGGTCTGGTCTCCTGGCTCTAAGTGGAGTCTCAGTCTCAGCTCGCCCTGATTTGTTTGGCTAATGTATCTTTGTCACTCTGTATGAAGAGAGGGCACTGTTGTTGAAGTCTGGTTCAGATTTCAAAGTGTTTGTCCTGTGTCCCCTGGCTCCACCTCCCTCACCCGTCCTTTCCACCCTCTCTCTCTCCCCCTTTCTTTCTCTCTTTCTCGTGGTCTGCCTCTCTCATCGCCCCCTCTCTCTGGCCACTACCTGGCCTTAAAGTACCATAAAGTTTACAGAAAGTCATGCGCCACTGGGGATATCAGTATCAATCTGCATATTTGTCAGATGTGCTCTGTGCATGGGGCTCTGGGGTGGAATGTGAGCATGCACGCTCTCCTGTCGTGGCAGTGCCAATAGAGAGAGATAAGCAGAGGACAACGAACATAAAGTCCCTGTTTGTAACTGTCTGTTTTGTTAGCTTTGTTATGTTCAATTTGCACTCCCTCCACCCCACACACGCACGTAAAGTTAACACGTGGGGAGGGTTTACTGCTGCTACAGCAAAATGTCAGTTCCATAACCATTTGTGAATGATTCAGCTATAAATAAAGTGCAACATCAAAATCCATCTGCTGCTAATTTTTTTTAAATGTCAGTGACAGGTGGGAGGTATTTAATTTAACATCCTGTGACTACGGAAGCAGAATATGTTTTGATATTAACCAGATAATAGAATAGATTCCCAAGACAACTAGCGTCACGAAAGCAGGAGCCAAATATGCTGCTCTTTCATTGTTCTTAGCATTTTCTTTTTGCCACATTGGCTCAAGCTGCTCTGTTGACTGTTCGAAGTAGTGCAGAGTGCTCGGAAAGAGAATTTGTAAGCTACCACTTAATGTAAACGCCAGAAACATCTAGGGGTCTGGGTCCCAAAGAAGCACTCAAGTAGCTTTAAAATCTACTGCGGTGAAGTCACCAAGCATCACTCCATTGAGATATGCATGCAAAAATGTTCTTTGTAAAGTGCATGTGCTCAGTGGGTGGAGATCCAGAAATATCATCTGTCAGTAGTGGTTTCTGGGTCTCTTGGGGGAGGGTATCCACTTCCTCTTGTGGGGCGATTGGCGATACAGTGATATTGGAGATTGCAGCCAAGAAGACAGCTGCTCCACCAGATCTCACACTGCTCTAACAGAGACTGAGTAGCTTGTTGTTGTGAAACTGAAGTTATGATGTGTTTCTGTGCCTGACCATCTGTATAGCAGAGCAATCTGGCTGTCCTGTCCTTTATGCCTACGAGAACGGAGCCAAAGATGCTGCCTGTGGTCTCTGGAGGCATGGAGGCACAGGAAGTGCCACCTGCGTGTCTTTATGGTAGATCTATGGTGAAATTCTGGCTCATAGACAGGAAACAGAAAAGAATGGGCTATGAGTTTGGGGAACTTAAGTCATCTTAAGAGAGAGTTTTCAGTTCAGTTTAGGTCTTACTCTGTGAGAAGAAAATTGTTTAATTTTAATAGAATTTGGGATTTATTTAGAAGTCAATGGAGATATACTGATAATAGGAGAAATATGATTTCATTCTCATGTCCTGCTAAGTACTTTTGCCTAATAATGCATTACAGTAGTCCAGTTTATAATTTTAAACCTTTGGACTGAACAGGGTGTTTCTAATTTTAGCAGTAGAGAGCAGATGGAGGAAGGCAGTCTAGTGTATTTGCTTATTGGGCCTGTTAAGAGATATACCCTCGTCAAAAATACTAACAAAGTGCCTCACACTGATATGGAAGGCTAAGGTCAAACTATCAAGACTTAAGAACTAGGTTTGACGGCTAAGTCTTATAATTTAGGAGCAGAAAATTAAACACCATTCAGGTCGTTATGCCTTTAAAAGTTGCCCCTACTTTAACTTATGTATTTGTTGCATGTGACTTCATAGATAAATACAGTAGGGTGTTATCTGCATAGTAATGGCATTTTCAAATAAAATTGACTAGGGGAAGCAATTATAATGCAGAGGCCTATTCTTCGAGTCTTAATCTTGCTATTTAGCACCAGGAACAGAGCAAGTAACAGGGAATGAAAGGTCTTGATGCGTGCTCAATCATCCAGGTAAGTAAATCCCCCAAATTTGAGACTGTTAGCGTTTTCAGTGGGAGAAACTTTTCATCGCTCACCCAAGTGATTTCTTCGTCACTTGGGTAACAAGGAATGAACGGTTGTATGGAGTCATTTTTTGATTTTTACTTTGGTTGGCCTAACATTTCAGAGTTTAAGCCAATTTTCTGTGCATTTGGTTGCCTAGTTTTCTAAGCATAAAGAGTCACAGCCATCCACTGGCTCAGCTGCTGTTCAGCAGACATTCCTCCCATTCCTATTCGCTGGGCATTTCCAACCACCCAGAGTCCATCTACCGCTACTTTTCCATGATAAGAACATGAAAGAGCTGATACACAGTAGCAAGAGTATTTAGGCCAGAGGTCAGGTTGGATTTCTATTCTTTCACAGTGTTTTAGTGAGATTTGCATGCATGTATTTTTATGACCGAGCAATATCTGGGTTGGATTGCTGCGGGCCAGTCAAAAAAATCTCAGGCCAGATTGTTTGACACTGCGCTGGAAACTCTGCTCCGTTTTTTCTTTCTTCTCAGTCAGATGTTGTTTCTAAGGAAAGTCGAGTCTGCGTCCTAATCTTTTTGACGTTAGACTGTGAAATGGCAGCGGTGCAGAAGAGTGAGAGCATCTGGTTTTATTCAAACACTCACCTTTGTTTGCATTGGATAGACATCAGAACATCAAGCTGTGTTTTACAGAAACACACAAAGCTGCACGGACAAGCCAGTGGCGGTACTTCTGAAACGGACCATTGTTATATGTTGATTGTCATGATTGGACAGATGAAAGAGAAATAAAGGATCCACAACAGAGCGAATATGGCTCAGTTTCCTCCTTGTGGACATCATTACCACTATAAAGATTTTTAAAGCCAGACACAATCAAGTGGCGTGCAACTCAGGCCTTATGGTTATTGTCTGCTTTGTGTATTACACGACAAACGTCTTTTCTTATGTCACATGCCGTTTTTATTATCCATTTTGCAAGGAGAATAAATAGCATATGATTGTTTTTGTTATTTATTTTTATATTTTCAAAGAATATGAAAACCACAACACGAAAACAACAGCGTAGTCATAGAGCTAAATTTACCCTTTGGTCTACGCTGTGGTGTTAATGAGTGGCTTCTCCTCACTCCTAAACACATTCATATCTCCAAAGAATGTTGTTTTTCTCTGACAGATACAATGGAAATGTGTTTTTCATGGGATATTTTAACTCGTAGTCGTAGTCTTGTCATGTGGTCGCTTTAGTCACAGGGTAACGAACTGACAAGAGCCTCACTGTAGGTTTGGATGCTGTCATTTTCTTTCTGTCCGTCCTTCCCCGCTGTCATATAATTCTACATGTCTTTTCTTTACTTTTAACCTGTCTGGCTTTTATATTTAGCTTGTGCTGGTTTTTGTAAGCCTGGATTTTGCATCAAGGAATCATTGCAAACTGAACTGGAACACAGTTTATGTCTGGCAGTAGATGCTGAGATGGGCATCGCCACAGATGGTGTTACAATCACGGTTAGAAGCTCCTGTTTTTAATTAAACTGGTTATCATTGTTTGCTGTCAAATTAATTTGATACTGACTATCATAGCAACAAGGTTTGAGTCTTAATGAGCATAATAGCTAAAATAATTTATTGCTTTTGTTCTTGTGAGTCCATTTTTGTGACCCCCTGTGAACTGTAGACCTAGTTTCCCGTTTCTAACTAATAGCAATGTCATCTAGTGTGGCCTTCTGCGGTTATAGCTCATCTGCTTCAAGGTTCAACAGTCAGATGCTCTTCTGCATACCTTGGTTGTGGTTATTTGAGTTACTGTTGCCCTCAAGTCAGCTTGAAGCGGTTTGACCATTCTCTCCTGACATCGACAGCAGCAGTTCAACCAAAGAACTGCTGCTCACACGATGTTTTCTCTGTTTCAGCCCATTCTTTGTAAACCCTAGAGATAGCTATGTGGTAAAATCCAAGCACATTAGCAGTTTCTGAAATGCAGGCCAGGCCGTCTGGCACCAACAAACATGGCACATTCAGAGTCACTTAAATCACAGCGCTTCAACATTCTGTTGCTCAATTTGAATTTCAGCAGGTCGTCTTGACCATGTCTGCATGCCTAAATGCATTGAGCTGCTGCCATGTGATTGGCTGATTAGATATTTGCATTAATGAGAAGTTGAAGTACCAGTCCATAAACCGTGAAGCAGTTAACCATTTCTGTTTGCAGTCGTTTCTCTGCACTTCACAGGCTGTGGTATAGTTTTTTTTTATTCATACCTCTAGAAATGGATATTATTAAAAGAAAACTCCATCAATACTTGTACCTTTTTAGGTTTTTATATTTCCTCCAGAGAGATAGAGACCTTTTAAATATGAGTGAGTTCTTTATTGTTTGCACATAAGGCTGCAGCATTATTTGTCTGACTTGTGCCACCAAAGTGTCGGGACATCTGTTGTGTGATTTCTGAGCCTGAAGCATCCTCGCTACTTTGTCCCAGTTCATGTAAAACACATGCAGTGCTCTTGGCCCTGCAGTGCTGTCATTACTCACTTGTTTGGTTTACTAAGCCTTCGACGCTTCCTGCTGACTAAGTCGCGCTGTCCTTTCTGTCAGCTAAAAGCAAAATTAAGATCTTAACATATGGCACGAATTTAAATCGGAGTTGGGAGCAGGGCATAAGATGTCATTGTCAGACACATGCACAGATATATGCATTGAGAAAGCTAACAGGTAACTGCACCCAGTTTTCAGCTGTATATTCAGAGAGGTAAAGACTTCTTTTTTTTTTCTCCCTGGCATGCAGACGTCTGAGGGAAACATTTAGCCTGTCAACATTAGTTTATTATAACTCACTACAGACCTTCACTCAAAACCATTTAAATTAGGGCTTTCCTTAACCTTGTCCTTAGAAAATGAAGGGAAGAAGATGAGTCCAGAAACGTGTACTGGAGGCAGAATGGGCCCCTCAGAGTGTTACCATGTGTGCGTGGCCTTGTCTGGCTGTTGTCCTATTGAAGTGACGGTTGCCCTCAGGGTGCTCGGGGCCATAGTCGCTGGCTACACAGAAAAAGACCAGTAGAGTCCTGGAACTGAAAGAGAGATGTCAGGCCAGTTCAGTGCCCCGGTAAATAAGTGGATGTATTATTCCCCTAAGGCTAAAGCCAGCGTTACCCTCTGTGGGAAGAGAGGAAGGAGCATGACAGCCATTATTGGCACAGGGAGTGTCGGTCACCTTTGATCCCCCAGTGGAAGTATCACTCCCGTCTTCACAGCTGTGTTTGCCCCTTCCCTCCTCTTCTTACTCCTTTTCAATGTTTGCTCAAACGAAAGGAAAAAAAAAAATCAAAAAAGAAAACACTAGCAGTTTGTTCTCTTTCTCTGTTTACTCCGACTCCCTGCAAATACCGACTTGGCACCTTCGGACTTCAAAGGTAAAAACGCGTGATGGCACAGTAGTAGTGTGTGTTTTTGCTCCGTCTGATTGTATTGTATTTATTTTTTCTAACTTCTACTTAGATGTGTCCTTTCATGTAGCGGTTTACACATTTGCCTAAAAAGGGGAAGATCCCTGGTTTGATCACAGGAGGAGACACGAATTCCTTTTGGGATCGTGTCAGGAAGGGCAACCAGCGTAAAGATCTGTCAAATCAAACATGCGGAGCTACCTGCTGTAGGGACCGCTCGAACGATCCAAAAGTAGCTTCACACTTAGATACGTTCTCAAAATTTCTGTTTACCCATCAAGCAGTTAAAAACTTCTTTGTGGTTGTTTGGTTTGGGGGTCCCGCTAATCTCCGGGAGCTGTTCAGCGTGAGGCGTAATGGGTTTGGGTGCTGGTGTTGGTTTTGGAGTTAGTGAGTGGGATGCTGTAGTTAAGCTCAGGGACCTTAACCATTTGTGACAGTATGAGTCCCATAATGTTGTTGGGAGTTTTGCTAAGCCCCTCTCACCAAATACCAGCTCAGAGGGAATTGTTGCTTTTCTATGATATCGTATTGGAAGACCTGAGTTTGTAAAGTGCCCTGAAATGCACAAATGTTGTTCTTTGGTGCCAATTGAACTGAACTTTGATGATTGTACAGGAATCTAAGAAATCGAAATCTTATCAGCATTTCTTTTTCTCCATATAAATCTGCCTTTGTCCTTGACTTTTTCTTTTTCTCATTGTGTGTGTGTTTTCTTTTGCTGCCTGCAGACACACATATCCAGATTGCCACCTGGGACGGTTCCTGGACAGTCTTTGGCCATCGAGGGAGGGGTGTGTCGGCTGATGGGTGTAGTGGAGTGAACCGTGTTTTCCTTCCTTCTGGGCTTCTCCAGCAATACTCCAATATAAACTCTTCCATACACCGACAAATACACGCACACACACACGCACACACACACACCACCCTCACCTCCCCACGGCCTTTGTGATGCCAGAAGTAATAAGCTTTCGCTGTTTAAACAGGTGTCCAGGAAGGAGGGAGGAGTGTTAGCTTCTACTTAGTGCACTTACAGGACTTCCCTTTGCCACTGTCTGCCTCCAGCATGTACTCTATGCCAACTTATCCCCGAGCTCTCCAGTGTCGCCTGGACTAGACTTGATGCACCATTGCCTTGATGCGCCTTTTTATTTTTTGTCTTTGTTACTGTTTTTCAACTAAAAGTGGCTTCTTTCCTTTTGTAAATAAGCTATAATTTAGGGTTTTTTTTGGCAAAACAGGGTGGATATTCATATTATTTTATATTACTTAACAGATGTGACTATTTTCAAACTTTTAAGAATTTCAAATGCAAAACCTTGTTGCGTTTTTAAAATGCTTTTCAATGTTAAAAAGATGTCAGATTGCACCGTGTGGAATGCGACTCGACGTTATCAGAAGTGAAGAATTAAAGCTGCAAGGGTTAGACATACCCGTACACACATGCTCCGGCGTATTGTTTGATGTAGCATCATGTGCATCTTTCTTTCTAACTGCTTCAGCCATAGACTTTGCTTTGCTTTTTTTTGTGTGTTTTTTTAAATGTGAATACTTAGATACTGCATGTGCAAAATCCACAATAAGCCACTTTCTTTTCTCTGATGTACAGAAATGCTCAAGAAGCTATGCACTTCCAGAGTAATGCTTATATATATACATATATATCTATATATAGTGCTCAGGCAGCAACATTTGACCCAAGCGCCAAACATGACTGTTAGTCATCATATAGACATCACAATTTATATTTGTACAGTCCCAGTGACAGAGACGTGTATTTTCTTGCTAAAGCAAAGTACAGTTAAAAGCTAATGTATGCATCAAGCCCATGAAATGGTGCTGTCGAGAATTGTACTTGAATAAGAATAATTGAATTGAAACTTTTGTTGGGGTATTCGGTTTCTCTGGTTTCGCTTTTTCTTTTTTTTTTTCTTTGCTCAGACTTCCAGTCCCAGCGAAACCACGGTATAGCTTGTTGTTTTTTTTGTTTACTTGAAAAATGCAACTAATATAAAATGGTATAAGCTATGTAAATCATACGTGCACCGCTTTATAAAGTGCTCAGAAGGTAAAATAAAATGTATGTTGCTACGTGTCCGCTTCTGTCTTCGAGTCCTTTTTTTAAACTTCACAACGTGAGGCGTATTCTCCCAGCTGTACCTTTAATCCGAAAAAAGACGCTCACTGCTATTTGGAGAGCAGTTTGTCTAAGCCCTCGCAGACAGAATAAATATAATCTAAAGTGTGGACTCCCCAAAATGTATAGTCTGAGAATAAATTACACACTGGAACGTAACTGAAATGGGAACAGAAAATCTGCTGGAGGAAGGGAAAAAGAAAAGTAGAAGAAGAAAAGAAATTGTGTTTGTGAAGGCATCGAAATTTTCCATTTTAAATGCTTCTCAAAATGCATTTTCTTCTGAGTCGTATTGTTTTGATTCCTCATAAATAAACATTTCGAGCCTCTGATTAGAGAGAGAGGCTATTTATATGATTTGTATCAGGCTCTGGGGCGGGGCTCGTCAAAGTGCTCGCCCTCGCTCTGGATTGTGGTCACTGTAGTGTCTGGGAGGAATGTGCAATAGAGCTGCTCAAGGAGATAAATATATATTTGTTGTTTGAAGGCAGAATGAATGCCTCCCTGTCAGTGCACCATGCCTGCTTGTGGAATGCTATCCAGACAGTTTTCCAATCACATGGAACACGTTACAGTCATTAGATGTTGGTGAAGTGGAATAATATGCAGGAGTTGGATGGCGAGGTTGCTTTGGGAGGTGCTGTGCGTGTTTGTTTTTATTCCACACTTGCCTCACACCGAGTTTCATCTCAAGGGTCCATCCAAAAGGACACGTGTTACCTTTTCCCTCACCCATCCTCGCAATGTTGTCCGTCAGCTTGATCATGTGTTATTAGAGAGCACCCCCTCCCCCCCTTCTCCCCCTTTTCATCAAAGCTAATCTGTGTTGCCGGGAGACCCTCCATCCTATTCAGCTCCAAACCTTCGCCTTCAAACATCATCCCTCTTCGTCCCGAATCCCCTTAGCTTTGAAAAAGGATCCTGGGTCTTTAAAAAGTGGACCGTGATCCTGAGCCATTCAAGGTGTATCCAGTGCCTCGCGCTCAGCAAGGCTCTTAAATGCAAAACAGACGGTGGAGCAAATAAAGATCAAAGGCAGCAGCCTTGCCTGTCTGGCTTGCTGTCCTCACATGCCAAGCGGTGCTGTCACAGTGAGTCATGGCCTTGCTGCTTCCGTGCTCATGCTGACTCCCCTCCTTCACCACCTCAGGGACACCATCCCGTCGACACCGCTTTTGCCACTTTGTGCCAGTGTCTAACGTCAACACTTATTCACAGAGAGGGTTGAAACCGGGCAGTGCACGTGGCTCCCTTAGAAACAAGCCACGGTTTCAGTAGTTCTGCAGTAGTTTAACTCGCTGAGACCTCACAGCTTTTATTTCCCTTGTTTCTTATATTGATTTCAAAGATGTTCTGTGTAGTACTTTGAACTATGATAATTTCTTTGTAGAGATCTGATGGGTTTCAAATGAAATCTGCCTTGATCTAATGCTTTACATTTGCCTTTTTTTCTGAAATGTATATCATATCAGACATCCACCTGTAAAATATCTTGGATATTCCCTTTAATGATTGCAAGTTATTTACACACTGGTTTATCAAAGCAATCTCAAACCATGATACTACCTCTTTAATGCTTATTAGATAGTGTCTTATTGTAGAATGATGATTTTTTTCCTGCAGATTATTTGCTCTCTTTTTTTTGTTTCAACTGTGCATATCTTAAAAAAAGCATCTGCTGCAAAGGTTCTGCAAAGTTGTGATCTGTGCACAGTTTAGATATAAGTAGAACCGACTTTGCCAGTACAGAGCTTGTATGTCTTTAAGGCACTTCCAGTGTCGTCTCTGTAACTGGAACACCGTACTCCATGTATGTTTTGTAGAAGCTAAAAAATATTCATTGGTTTAGGGAGTCTGTGGGATAGACCTGTGCATGTGGATTGACTTTTGACCTATAGAGAGCATGAGACGAGAGCAGATTTCACAAAATGATGTTCAGTCTGGTGTTCAGGAAGTTGCTTTGTCATTGTTCTGCCTCAGATGCTATAGCCAAGGATCATCACAGCAGGGGTTGAGCAAGGCACCGTGCTTTCTCAGATGTTCGATATCTGCTCGACCTGTTTGTTCAGCTGTACATGCAGGCACGTCTGCCCCCATGACCCCCTCCCTCCTGTGTCGCTGTGCCACAGATGAGAGCCTGTGACAGGCAGAGTGCCAACGGCCCGTCCTGTATTACAAGCAGGGCATTGCTGGTGAAGATTGGGGTTGGGAGGCGGAGGGAGGGTGGGTACTAGATAAGCAAGCTCCTGGTCCAGGTCAGCTATTCCAGATTAGAAGACGAAAGACTAACCTTTTAATTAAGTTTGCCGTGCAATTAGAGCCCTGCGGTATTGTGGCCCAGACACTTCCTGCATTGTGCTACACCACCCATAAAGTAGCAGAGCTAAGGCAGCGAGTGAAAGAAAGTGAGGGAGAGAAAGAGAGAGAGAGGCTAAAAATGGCCCCACCACATCTGCACCACACCACAAAACAAAGAGATGCCCAATTGCCACCATAAAACCTGGCTCTTTAACTCCCAAAGCATGGCAAACAAACCACCTGAACTTGTCTTAATGCGAACGATTTCTAGGAAAAAGCCCACAGCAGAACACCTAAAGCTTATCTTGATGAACTATGTGAACACATCCAAGTTTCCACTGCTTTCTTCTTTTTGTTTTGTTTTTTACTCCCACAGTTAGCTGTGAGCTCCCAGAGCAGACCCTGTCAAACTTGGTCTAAAATTGTTTAAGTACATTGGACGTGATTTCCTTCTCATAACAAAAATAGAGACAAAATCCCAACAATCATATCTTGGTGATGCTTAATGAGCCCTTTCGGATCCTTGACAATATACCACTAATATGGTGCTTTGCGTCCTGAAACATACCAGAGTAGACTCGTGGAAATAGTAACACAAAAGCGAGGCCTCGCTGACACCCTACGGTCAGAAGTCTTCACTGTGCTGGCTGTCCTACGGTTTATACATTTTCATGCCAGTTACTCTCACAACACTCAATCTGGTACGCCGGCTCGAGAAGACGGGGCAAACTTGTGCCTGTTTTTGCAGGGGAGGGGAGACAAAACGAGATGAAAAGTGAGTCGGGTGTACGAGTAATTGCCTGCTCTGGAGACACGTGGAGCCTGTCTGGAGAAGAGATACTGGGTTAAGGTTGGGTTGGAGGTATGTCATCAATTTGAGCTTGGCACTAATGGTTCAAAATAAAGATGAACATCCCGCTTTGATCTCCGTGGCCTGTTCAGTAGACCTGCCGCTAAAGATAACGATCCATGCAGGTTACTGTAATCTTAGCCTTAAACCGCTCAGGAGGAGGACAGAAGACTGGGTCTGATTGTCCAGAGGAGGGAAAGAATATCTACATTTTAATGGAATGTAATTTGCAGAGAGTATTTGAAGGTGGGCTGCAGATAAAGCATCGCGTTTGAGGAAAAACAAGTCGAAAGAGGCGTGTGGAGAAAATTTCTATGAATCGTGGGGGGAAGGAAAAAAAAAAACTACGAGTTGTGCCTCAGGGGTGTGGAACGTGCTGGGGCCTGCTGCATTATAAAGACGAGCCCTACAACCAGCCAGCTGTGCTGCGCGCAAAACTGCAGGAATGAGGGCACCATGAATGGCTTTCTCTGTGTGACAATGACTGCAGCATTCAGTGGAAAGGCAACGGTCAGGGGTCTCAGCTGCAGAGATGCAGCACCGAGTGTGTGTGTCTGCGTGTGCGTGTGTACACTGAGAAATTACTCAGGAATGTGAGGATACATGCCAAAGACAAAGAATTTGCATTCAAGGGATCCTTATTCTCCTCGCCCTCTGAAGAAATATCACAATCCCATCAAAAAGCCTGTCCCGACAGCCACACTGGATAGAACTAATGAAAGTCTTGTGATCGCCTAAAGATACTTTCTCTTTTCCTGCTGATGCCAAGGGAGAACTCTTAGGACTGTCTGATACAAAATGTGAATTTTTCTATCATCTAACACATTCACTGGCTTAAAAAAAATTTTATTTATAGATTTATATCTCAAAAAACAAACAAACAAAAAGACACATTGTCGCGTACAGTTCACACATTCTTTCTGCTCTATTTAACCTTAACTCGAGACGTGGATACGCACCCTGATGGCGAAGCATGAGCCAGAGACTCGACTTAAACTCAGCTACAACTTAATAAATACTTTACAAAAATAATGCGGCCTTTTTTTTTTTTTTCTTTTTTAAATGAAGATCTGCCTCAGAGACACACGGTTAAATTACAGGGGGATGGGGTAAATGAATGAAAATGAAAACGTGTGCATGCTAAATAAACAATCAAGCGTACATGAAAACCTGGATAACTGTGAATGACAAAGTTAAGGGAAACTGGGTAACACATT